>JAVTVY010054480.1:0-31237 GCA_036873755.1 Hanleya hanleyi | reverse complement strand
GGCGTTGACGGACCTCAACGCCCTGTGGTAGTGGTTTCGCCGAATGTGACACCTCACGCGATGTATTCGGACAAAAGATGGTCCATCTCTATCCCAAACACCTTCCTTCACACCTCCAAAATGACCAATGTACTTACTGCAACTGCGCATGAGCAGATTGACGGGACTTCTAAAAAAACACGCCAGTCTGACTCTACCCCGCGAGAGCTTCACACTGATACCTCACGCGGTCCATTTGGGCAACGGATGGTCCCTCAATCGCTCAAACACACCCCACACACCACCAAAATGCCCGCTTTCGCTACTACTCCTATCCACGACGTCACCAATAACGTTACAGATGACATGGATATCCCTTAAGTCCTGGTACGATAACTCCCACGACCCAATCGGACAACTAGAGGGCCATCACGACCCCAAAACATCGATTCCCATGTCCCTTCTTTACTGCGCATGCGCGGAATGACGTCAGTTCAACGTCATACTCATTCAGTCGGATACTCCCTCACCAGTGCTTCACACTGATACCTCGACCTGTCCATTTGGACCAGGGATGGTCCCTCAATCACTCGACAGACCTCCACGAACCCCCAAAATGCCTGCTTTCTATACTCCGGCCAGACTGCACATGCGCAGAATGATGAAAACGACCGATACATTAGTCCAGTCGGCTGCTCCCTCACTAGTGCTTCACACTGATACCTCTCTCGACTCATTCGGTCCATTATGAGTCCATCTAGACCCGAAAACGTCCATCCCGGTGCTACTTGCCCAGTGCGCATGCGCACAGTGACTTTTTCGGAAACTTTCTACAAATGGCTTCGCGACTCCTGCCATCGTGTTCTACGTGGTGAGACGAAAAAATCAAGATACCACAACCCATACCGCAAATGTCCATGTGTGGATTTCCCATTAGGTTGAAGATTGTCCACTGCACCATATATGCATGAGTTTCACAGTCACTGGGGTCTTCTATGTAGGGGGAGATCACTCTTGTTCACGTGACAGGACGTCACCGAAAGTGACCTTTGACCCGGATGCGACCTTTGACATTTGACCCGGATGTGATCTTTGAGCGGATTTGACGTCACCGGAAGTGACGTCACTCCGCGACCAGCCGCACTTTTTGAGCCACATTTTTACTAAGGAATAAGGGTCTTATATACTACTGGTGCCGTTTGATGCATGTTGTTCAGCGTGAGCAGCACCTGGTGATACACTGACTTTATACTATTTACACTGAATCAAAATAGGTCAAGTGCCAACTTTCCCGATAATCATAGTAAAACACAACACTTGGCTGAATTTATTGGCAATAATGTAGTAGTAGCCTGATAGGGGCCTTATCGTGCTTTGGGGGTATATTCTCTACTACTATAGTAGGAACCACCTAGGCGTTTTATACTCGTTTAGTGGGCCTAGACGCTAATACTGTTAGCTTGCGTGTGTGTTACCTATCTATGTACAAATGAACCCTTCTGCCCGCCTTGTGCTATGATTGGCTGTGCCTGGTAGACAATGCACCGAAGGTTTCCTGGTTTACACCAAGATAGGACGAGAAATACCCATGGCCTAAGAGAGAGCAGACTTTATACACTGGAGTTCCCTTCAACGTGAACTTTGATGTTAGTCTAATATTTAGTTACGTCAGGGTAGGTTTCCGAAATAATATACCCCCATTGTGGTTTTGGCTGCTCATCTGAAGTGGCCAAAACTACAATAATGGTCAAAGGATTTGTAGAAAAGAATATAATACAACAAAAACGTTTCTTATATTTAATATTCATTTTCTGTCAAAAATATCTTTAGCAAAAAAAGTGACAATGAAATAATTTGAATTTAGTGCCTCGTTTGGGTCACAAAATACCTTAAAGACATTTGGATGAATCATGAAGCATACAACAACACAATTGGTTTATATAGTTTAGCATACTATTTACTTATTGTTTTGAATATCGTTGATTACCAACAACAGAATTGCCCTGTCAATTTTAGCAACAACAACAACAATTGGTTTGTTGTGGAGCACATCATTCACTTTGAATAGTATTAATAAGACCAATACACTTTGCCCATTATATTCAGCAATATAAGTAAGTTTATACTGCTGAACATAACAATTGTTCATTTGGATATTGTTTCATAACAACAACCAGCAGTTGTTAATGTTCTAGCACCTCCATTTTGTACAGCCTATTTTGTTTGCCTGATAGGGCAAACCCATAGCGAACAATAACCACACACAATAGTATAATACTGGCCAGTATACAGTAATTTGGACGCACACTCTGTTAGTTTTTATATTGAAGTGGTCATTTGACCCTAGTGGCGATAACCTTGGACAACCATTGCCTCCCACTGGGACGAGTGAGTGTATGGTTTATGAAAAATTTCAGGCCAAACAAATTTAATTATTTTTCGCACAACAGCTACACTATTGTTTGGGGTTATAAGGAAAACATGTCGACTTAAATTTTACATTGGATTGTGGATTTATGACAAATTTTCCTACCTATATTCGAGACCAAATTCATTCAAGTGTAAGGTAATCCCTTTAACATTACAGTGTTATTGTCAATTGATGTTTTAATAGCGACAGTTATTACATTGGTTTTTATAGAAGATTGTGTCAATCATCTTAGACACTTGAGGCGTGACCTTGTGGTTTGTTGATCAATGTAAATGTTTGTTGGTGTAAATAGTACTATCTTGGGGATTTGGATTTAGTCAAAACTCTATATCTTTAAATTTTCGGTGTGAGCATTGCAATTTTATGTCCTCAATATCTTAAGCGTGGATTGCACAAATATTTATAATCTTTAATTAATTCCATACATTTAAATCATGAGGTTATCGCTTTCATGTGAATTCTCCCCAAAATTGCAAGGGAAGAAGTACTATGAATTTAGAAGAGGCAGAACGAGGCAACCTTGTCCAACAACCATGAATTAGGAGATAGAATCAAGATGAACTGGAGAACAATACTGGATGAATTTAAAGTTTCTCGTCGAGAAGAATATCTTGAACGTATTGGAGAAAATTTAAGAGAAACCCAAATAATTTATAGACAGGCAGTACGTGGTCCCACGCGAGGGACATCTGTCCCGGTGGCTATTTCAGAATATCATGTATATGATTGCGATGACCCCTCGCCTAAGCGCGATCATTATGTTTATCATCTTCGTGACCCTTCACTCCGGGGTGGGTCTGTTACGGAGCCTAATATAACACCGAGCGGTAGCCTGTTGTGTAGGGCGTCAGGCGTTGTAAGGCAGGGGGTTATAGCCTTACGGTTCTGCAATTGCCGATCCATTCGGCTCCAGCCGGCGGGGAAAGAACACACACACAACTATGGTATCAATTGCAATCATTTATTGTGACATATGAAGATGACATGAGGCGTACGCAGGCGTACGCCAGGACATTACTTGTATGGAACAGTACGATTTTACCCTTACTCAGAGTGACTGACTACGTTAGTCCTTATGTCGAAGAGTCACTATTCTTATTCAGAATAGAACTATAGTCGGATAGCAGCAGTTAAACTGATTCCTTATTCAGGAACTTATGGGTGAACTGTCTTCAAGAGCTATCCGACCAGATCTCCTCTTCTACATCTAAATCCCGTATATTTATATGGAAAGTCATGTGACCTGAACATGTGAGCAGTCACGTGATCAAACAAGTTGAATAACATTGCAATACACTATATCGCAGAAGAATGTTATATATACATACAATTTCGATAGTAATAATGCAAAAGTTGAAATGAACAATTAACAGACATGCACAAATATACGAGTTCACGACTTTACCCACGGCTCCATTTTTGACTTGTTCGCAAGTCGCGCTCGGCCACAACATCTTATAATAACAATTGAAAGTTATTTTAGAAACAGTTATTCACAGTTCTTTTGTTCAAGCGAACTTAAACGAGTCACTCATATTCTTCCCATTCGGTAGTGTCTGTGCGCGTGTGCCGGCGCACCGGTCCATTACACTGCGTCCGTGCATCCCTCATATCCACACGCACTTAAATAGACATGTCGGTTTTCTTGGTAGGCTGGACTGGCGCGGCGTCAGCCAGGAGAACGCGAAGTGCTTGTTGTTGGTCTGGATCTTCTGGTGACGAAAGTAATTTGTCTTCATTCCTGCTGTCTTGCTCGGCGTCAGCCAGGCGGATCAGTCTGGCTGACAACTGACTGGGAACATCCTTCGTCGTTGTCTCCCGTACAAGCGATGTTCCGTCTATGAGGATCAAAGGCGTCCAGTCAGCTTGGGAATTGTTACTTGTGTCGGCGGCTTTTTCTCGTCTGGCCATCGAAAACACTGGCGCAGGTCGTGTCGGTGTCCGGACGGTTGCATCGGTGCGAGACGGCGTCTCCGTTCGTTGGCGCTGGCGCTGTCTAGCTTTGTCGCTGCTGTCGAATACAATGGCTCCGAATGCTTACGCCGGCGGTGCCGGCGTACATAAGCCAGTCGTTCTGATTCGTAATTACAGTCCTCACATCGATGCTTCGGCTTATTGTGGCAGGCTGCTATGTGCGTCAGAACATCATCGGCCGTGTTGAAACTCTCAATGCACAACGGGCACTTCGGCATATATTCAACTTTTCTCACTGTGGACTTGATCGTGGCCATGCCTTTTTTTTCTTCCGAATGATCTCGCTTTCCCGCGACTCCGCTTTTATAGCCGGTTGTTTCACTTTGACTGGCGGGAACTCGATACAAAAGCCAATCGGCCAACCGACGAGGTGGTCTGACAGCCCTCCCTAAACGTCCCTCTGAAGTCGCCGCTCTATCGTCGGTCTGTTTGTCTGCCAAACAGTGATCTCCAGCGCCGGACAAATCAGTGGTTGTTTGTTCGTAGACAACCTCTGCCTGAGCCGCTGTCGGACCATTTAATTGTTGTTGTGTATCTCTGACCACATACGGCTTGAGCCTGTCCACGTGAACAACTTTATACTGCTTGCCTATCTGTATTCGGTAAGTCATTTCACTGTACCGATTGAGAATCGTATATGGCCTAGTCCACCATTTCTGTAGCTTTGGTGAGACGCCTCTTTTACGCCGAGGTGTATACAGCCATACCATTTCTCCAACGGAGTAGGGCTGCCAGTTTAGCCGTGCGTCGTATTGGCGTTTCTGTCGGCTTAAGCCGTTTTCCAAGTGCGTACGCGCCTAGGCGTGCTCATTTTCCAAGTGCTCAACAAAATGTTGCACGTTTTCAATGAGGCTTGTTTGACTGAATTCCGGCGGCAATCCCGCGGTCAACTCTATAGGGAGGACAAGCTCACGACCCAGCATCAATTGATATGGCGAAAACTTCGTCGATTCATGTCCGGCTGCCCGATACGCCATACATACTAGTTGCAGATACTGGTCCCAATCTCGCTGGTTTTCTGGGACGTATGCACTCAACATGTTTTGCAGTGTTCGGTTCATTCGTTCAGCAATTCCGTCAGACTGGGGGTGATAGACAGTGGTCCTGGTTTTATCAATGTCCAGTAATTTGCATAATTCTGTCAATAAGTTGGACTCGAATTGTCCTCCCTGATCGGAATGTATGGTCATGGGAACGCCAAACCTACACATCGTTTCGTCTACCAGGACTCCAGCCACCGTTTCCGCTCCCACGTCTGACATGGCATGAGCCTCCGCCCATTGGGAGAAGTAATCTTGGATCACCCATATGTAGGTGTTGCCAGTCGTCGTTTTAGTTACCGGTCCCATGATGTCAATCGCAATTCGCTCCATCGGCATTCCTGCACCAGTCAACTGCATCGGCGCACGCCGGCGTTTACCGGTTGTCTTCCTCTTGGCACACGCCTCACAAGAGAGACACCATTTCCGGACATCGCGTTGTAGACCGTGCCAGTAGAACTTTTGGCGCGCCTTGCTGAGTGTTTTACTGATCCCCAAGTGTCCGGCTGTAGCAGAGTCGTGATACTGAGTTAAACCGGTAACCCGAAGAGACCTAGGAACAAGCGCTTGATCTCTCGTGTACCGCCCCTTAGGATCAAACCATCTTCGGCAGATGATACCGTCACTCAGATGGAGTTGTTCCCATTGCGCCAGATAGGTTTCCAGTTCAGCCAGAGATACCGAGTCCCACTTTGGTCTTCGTCCTTCCTGGATCCAGCCTTTGAGGGACGCCATACTTGGATCACTATCCTGCGCATCTCGCAGTTCTGTCGAAGGGCAGGCAAACGTCAGCATCTTGACAGGTACGCCAAGATCTGGGTTGCTGGTATTGCACTGTCCACACTGCTGACAAAGAGACCTTGACAACCCATCCGCATTTCCGTGTAACCGTCCGGGGCGATGCTGTACTTCAAAGTTATATGTAGACAAAATGTCTGCCCATCGAGTCAGCTGACCCTCCGGCTCTTTGAATTGGGTAATCCACCTGAGCGCGCTGTGATCAGTACGTAGCAGAAACCGCTGCCCGTACAGGTATGGTCTGAATGCCTTGACGAAATGAATGACTGCCAGTAACTCTTTTCGAGTCACACAATATCGCCGTTCACTTTTGGTCAATATCCGACCACCGTAGCTGACTACTCACTCCACTTCACCATGCCTTGGAGAGAGCACACCACCAATACCTTTGTTGCAGGCGTCGGTATCCAAAATACACATCTTGGTGAAGTCTGGATGAGCCACTACCGATGCGGTGCATAGAGACTCCTTCAGCAGATCAAATGCCGTCTGGCATTTATCTGTCCAGACGAGTCACTTCTGCGTTAAAGCGTGGAGGGGTGTAGCTATTTGTGAGAACGCTCGTATGAACTTCCTATAATACGAAGCAAAACCTAGAAAACTTCTTACTGCTATCACGCTGTTGGAAGTAGGCCAGTCTTTGATTGCGGCTACCTTTCCAGCATCAGGGAATATTCCGGCCTTCGAAATCACGTGTCCCAGAAACATAACCTCATTTGCCAGTAGAGTACATTTGCTCGTCTTGAGTCTTAGTCCCGCTTCATACAAGCGCCCTAAGACTTTTTTCAAACCTTTCCAAGTGTTCGTCGCACGTTCGGCTGAACACTAGGATGTCGTCGAGGTATATAAGGCAAATGTCCCAACGTAATCCAGCACACACAGTCTCCATATATCTTTCTAACGTTCCTGGGGCGTGCCACGACCCAAATGGCATGACTGTGAATTGATAAAAGCCTCGGTGCGTCGCCAAAGCCGTCTTCGCTTTGCCAGCAGGATCCATTGCCACTTGCCAGTATCCACTAAGCATATCCAGTGTCGAAAACCAGGCCGACACCGATAATGCGTCTAAGGAATCGTCCACCCTAGGGAGTGGATACGCATCCTTAATTGTCAGCAGGGACTACCGGGGAAGCTCAGGGACTATTCGATGGTTCAATAACCCCCTGCTGAGTCATCTTTTCAATCTGCCGGTTGATCTCCCTTTCGCACTATAGGTGCTACCCTCCGTGGCTGCTGCCTACATGGTCTTGCGCTACCGGTATCAATTGAATGCTGTACTACGTTGGTTCTCTCCAAACTGTCGTCGGCCGTTACAAACAGGTCAGCAAACCTTAGATAGTAGCTGCCGTGTATCTCCTGTTTGTTGTGAGGTCAAAGGAGCACTAATCTTCTCCATCAAGCTGTCCACCTTCCTTGCCTGCCTCCCTGTATCCTCACCACCAGAACTTCCATCCAATGGCACAACAGCCCGTATTGGCTGCAGCTGACCAGCTGTGGAATCTTTATACAAGGTCTTAGACTCGTCACTCACATTCATTACTCGGAGTGGTACGGTCTCTTCTTGGTGGGCTGTTACTAATGTCCTTACATTTAGTATATCGTCCTTCTCGCTCATCCTCTGTGATGGGCCAATCATCCCAAATGGCATACGCCCACCGCCTCGTTGGATTCGACACGACACGATTGTTTCGTACCTCGGGAGAATAGTGACATCTTCCGCCAAGGATATCCAACCACATCCACAGGATTCTTCTTCTTTCAATTTCAACCAGGTGCGGTCAATGAGCATGATGTTCTTGCCAAGACCAAGAATACAACAATGTTCTTGCAAAAAACCCAGGCCTAGAATTCCCGGTTCTTTTACCGCCGCAACGACTGTCTCATGCTTGAGCGTTTTTCCTGCCACGGTGATCGTGAACCAGCCGTACCCAGTTGTGGCTAATGGTTGTCCGTCGGCCAGCGTCAGTATTTTGGTCATGCTGGTCAGTTGGGGTTGGAATTTCATCGGCATTCGCTTGAAAAGATCCAAGGAGATGATTGTCACTGCTGCTCCCGTGTCCACGACGAGTTCAGCCGTCTCGCCATTTATCTCTACAGTTACGCAGAATCTTTTTTCTACCGTAGCCAGAAAACTGAACCCAGCTTGAATTTTTCAAATTAGCAGTGGGGAGTGATGCTTCAGCTTCATTTGTATTCCTCGTCGACCCTCGGTTTTCATTTCTTTGGCGCTTAGGACAGTTTCGACGCATGTGACCAATTTCATGACAGTTATAACAGGTAATGCCTGTTCTTCTCTTTATGCCCAGTGGAACCACGCCGACAAAAGGTGCGGCGCCGACCCTGGCGTTTGCCGAGTAGCTTTTCCACAAATTCGGCAATGTTCTGTCGTAAACTGCTCTTCTCGAAATCGCTACTATCGCTGTCACTTTCGGCATCTACGCCTCTCACTCGAGAAGATCTTCCTGTTCTTCGTTTTTCAGCTCTCTGACACGCATCCAACTCTACTGCCATTTGTTCGACTTCGTCAAAGGTTTTCGGCCTTGACCTCAACATTTTCAGGCGCATCTCCACGTCGGTCAATGCATCAAGAAAATTATCCTTCGCCAAGGTGTCGAGTACGGCACCAGGAGCATCTGGATATCCGAGGGCAACCAATCGTCATATGGATTTTCCTAACTCCAGTAACGATTCGTTTGGCTTACGAGTTCTGCCTCTCAACTCAGACTTGTGCAACTCTTCCAGGTTCGGTGGGGCAAACCGCTGTTGAAGGACTTCAACAAGGCTATGATACCCCGCCTTGGCTCCCCCTCTACATGTCCCAGTATCTGCTGTGCGGCGCCACGTAGATTGACGGCTAAGTAGAGTCTTTTCTCTACATCAGACCACTTATCAATTTGTGGTTTAATTACCACTCTGTTCAATAGCTAGGGTCACCAGTTCTCCTTTACTGGGAATCGGGCCACAAATAGGAGCATCAAAATCGTTGGGTTACGTGAATGAGGGAAACCCAGACCCGCTGAACATTCTGTAGAAGAGGAAGGGGTAGACTCTAGTACAAAACCCATGCTCACGAGTTCCCTATCATTGAAGAGCGGTTCGCACTTGTATATCCCTGATGCCTTGGGGACATTGGCAGGAAAATCGTATAGACCCTAGCTCAAATTTCATGGGAGAGTATCCTTTACTGGGAATCCAAAGAGACATTGGGGCCCCAAACTCTTTGTAGGCACAGGGAGGAGGAACCTTCATCTTCACTCCATATTCTGTATGGGGGATAGAGGTACATTCAGGCTACTAGGGCCAGCAGGACCATGAAACTGCCCATTTCAAGCGGGTTCACCTGCAGCTAGATGTGTCCGGCCAGGCTGCCGGTCCGGTAGCTGGTCCTGTAACACTGGCTGTGGATGCACACGCCCATGGGTGGAAACATGGAGTTGCATGGACGGACCCCTACACTAGGGTCTCAAACCGCAGTGCCCCACATTCAATTGGGCCACACATTGGCGCCATGGATATGCTGGGCTCTCAGGGTGGGGGGTATTCAACCTCGTTCAACTTCTATGTTCAATTTTGAACTTTAGCGTTCGAACCATTAACGTAGGTGTTCAGATGCAGAACGCATAATGAACACGTGTTCATTATTTTATCACACGCATTCGAGGTTTGAACAGTGGCATTCTAAACTCTAACATAAGTGTTCTTAAGGATGTCCGCTGATGGTTTTTGGCTTTGGCAGCCATTTTGCCTGTTCTTTCTATTGGGTTATCTCCCTTTCCTAGGTTGAGAGATAGGGATTTTCTTTAAAAGCCTTCTAGCCGAGAATTTTGCACAGCAACATCCATCCAATTTGCTAAATTTTGATAGACAATGTGATTACCTGCAAACAGTTAGAATATAAGAAAAAGTTAAATACTATTTATATGAATTTTTCATGAATATGCTTCAAAACTAGGGCTGTTCCCTATGTTTTCTGGGTTATCAAATTGAACATGGGTCAGTCCACTTAACGTTGCCTACAGCTAAAAATGCACACCAACCTATATATTTTTCTTTGTTTTTCCTCATATTACACAATTATGAATGCAACAACACACATTATTCAAAAAGTTAATTACTTTGATTTACAACCAGCGGACATCCTTAACACGCATATTCAAGCTTGAACTCTCTCAGAAGACGTTGGCCTCCTATTTAGTTTACAGTCAGTTTATTGTAAATCTGTCATTCGCCTAAATGTGCAAAAACGCAAAAAAAGAGATGCAAAAACTTTCTTTTGTGTGTTCTGTTTTACCTGGTGAAGACCTTTTGTTTAATGTTTACATGTAATAGACGGTAGATCTAAATTACAATTTATAACGATTTATTTCGAAGACTTTGACCTTCTGCGAGACGGATATGTTTGTCCAGCTGATGCTATCCAATGGGTTGATCATTCACCGGACTGTTACGGCGTCACCTTGTCGATTTCGGCATTTTACAGAAATTATTTTATATGGGGTAATGAAATGATTTTTTTCATAAGTTGCAAATTTCTCATCTATTTCATCATGTTGTGATCAGTGGAAAATGTGAAACAACACAGTCAAGTTCTTTCACGTACAGTACATGTAACAGTTCCTGTTCTAATTAGGGGAACTATTTTACTCGAAATTTCAAATTTATTGTGTCTTCTGGCGAGTTATTAAATGGTCTGTAAAAGAAGTCATAACTTATGGGAGAAATACCAATTAAGCCGAATTTACCGGTTCTTGAAGGCGGCATTTTATTAAAATATTAAGTTATTCTCTAGTAAATTCTTAATAGGGTTCCTATACGTATGGATACCTTAGCAGGGACCATTATGCAGTCGAACCGCTATACATATTTGCGCCTATCCTTGATGTAATTTCTGGTTTGTGAAGACTAAATTAACTGGAGACTGGCGTATAGAAAATGCAAATTGGGCTTTCGGAATTTCCCATTCGCCTCCGCCTCTTCAACTCCCTGACGAATTTGGTATCTAGTGAGTTGAGCATGTGCATCTGGGTGCGAAGTGTCAGTCTGCCGTTCTGGCAGCTGTGCCTCGGGCCTATATGTACATGTAGGTGGGCACGTGTGCTTATATCGGTCGTTTCGATCGGTTAAGGGTAACCAAATCGGAGGAGAGGAAGGGGAATTAATAATCTGGGAGGAGGAGGGGCGTACCTGTCTAAAGCACTATTGTCATGGAAGGGAGGAGGATGATAAATGATTGCTGTCTTCCACAGAGATATGAGACTGGGGACAAAGATTCTGTTGGAGAGCTTAGATGTGTCACGAGGGATTCAACTGAGCAGTCACTTTGTGTTATGACGGACACCGACGTGACGACCGGCATCTATGATATTGCGGGAGCTTGGACATATGAGACGTCGAAGTTCAATAGATACCGCTATTCAGTATTTTGCCATGAATGTAGGGATTGACGAGTTGTGTTTGCAGTTGGTGTTCCAGGTCAGGTTGCCGAGCTGTTGGCTGGTCCTTTAGCATTAGCTGTGGAAACTCTAGATCGGGTGAACATGTGGGGTTTTACGAAATTATGATTGTGATTCTTAATGAAAAGTTCCTTAACCCTACCTGGCCTGGTAGGGGGGGGGGGCGAAATGCCACTCCACCCCCCTACCAAACTTTCTGCGCTATCTCCGGAACAACAACAAATGGAGAGCTGGAACTTCGTGACTTTATGGCTTATCATATTGCATCACCGAGCAGAGGATCATGGGAAAATTCAAGATGGCGGTCACGTGGGGTCCCTGAAAAGTGATGTTTTTGTCATATTTCTTCAAAATTTCTGCTTTTCCGCGATGAAAAGCTGCCAAAAACTATTTTATTTCACATCACATTAATATTTACTAATTTATCATGCAATTTTTGCGGAGAAATTGCATAAAAAAAAATTCGGAAAATCTGACTGAAAAATCGACCAAAAAATGCCGTTTTTTTTAAATGACGTCACGGTGACGTCATCAAAGCGGCCATCTTGGATTTCTGTACATTTTCTGGTAGAGCTTGACCCAAGGGTATAGTGTGGTAAATTTCAGCCCCCTAGCTCGAGAGGTAAGGAAAATAATTGGGGGGGGGGCATTTCGCCCCCCCCCGGCCATAACAGGTCCCAAAAAGCCCAGGCCAGATAGGGTTAGAGTGAATTCTTTCAGGTTTTACGATCCCGACTAAGTCTGGCACAACTATGCGTCGTGGCGCGATCATTCGGGCAGCTGATATGCGGTCTGCTGGGCTTTGGCACGACTGCGGACCATGATTAGAAAGTCAGGTTGTGTTATGTTATAATTTGCGGCCTAGGATGTGGTAGTTACGGCCTCCATGTCCTGGACCGGAATGGGTGAATCCGTCCACCTGGTTCCCCTCTACTTTGGAATGGACGGATCCCAGATTACCTGGTCAGGTGGACTCGAAAGACAGACGATATAGAAGACCCAATCTGGACAGACGTGTTGTGCTGCCGTGCCCGTTTGCTCCTGTATAATGATGTATTGCACGGTATTCACCTGTACTGCCGTCATATGACAAAAGCAAGCAAGTGGCAGAGGGAAGTAAGTCAAACATGTTGGCATAACATTGTGGTGAATACGCTTTCCTTTTCGGCTGTAATAAAATGACAGAAGGAAGCAAGGCATCACATTCACTTGGACTTCAGAGACAAAAGGGAGCAAGTCATTTAGTCAATGTCAGCGACCGACACAGACAATAGGAGCCAATCAGCTTCCGCCTACTGTAACTGCTGCGATCAAGTGGTTCAGTGCATCACGGCTACATCACATTAAAATGGATACACTACGTTTTCGTCAGTTTGTGCTGCCGTGCCCGTAGCTTCCACACTTATACCATATCCGTAGATTGCCCTCTGGCAGGTATATCAGGGTATTTCAACCTTGCGTAGTATGGTCTGACTCGTGGTGCAGTGGATAACGTGCTGGCTTATGACCGGACATTGCCGAAGATTGCCGGATATTGGCGAACATTGCCGGACATTCACGAAGATTCAGGCGACCACCCGCGTATTTGAAGTCTCGTTGACTTGGGGCTACTTTCTGTCAGCGGAGGCTTATCCCCGGAACCGGAAGTGACCGCATCATGGTGCATTCCACACCTAAATGATGTGCGGTTAAAAATAGGCATGGGTTCGGGTCTTCGGCCTCAAATATATGTAAAATTTTAACAAAAACCCTGTAAAAGTATATATTTTTCGAATGGGCACACTCATGCCATTATTCCAGTGAGCTATTCATATTGAAAAGGAAAGACGTACAATGGGGAGAAAAACAGTGTTCGACCTACTCGTTTTTTGTTAAATTTTATCGCCATAAACGAATCATCATTTTCGTTCCCCGAAAAAGTTAGGATTTTGGCCTGCCAGATATTCAATTCTGGAAACGATTAAAGTCTGTAGTGGCGCGTAGGTGCGATAAGCAAGCAATTGTTATATCTTCGTTTGAAGAAATGTTGCAGATACTACAATCTTAATAAATTAATATCCTATCAATGCTCCCCAATCGTATATGTCGCTATGTAGGATCTTACTGATTTCAAGTGAATTTTGTGTTCAGAGCGCCCAGCTCATGAATATTTAATAGTCTTATGACATCACGACCGCATTTTAACTACTTTACGTGAGTCGGGCAGGGGGGATAGGTTCATGGACTCTGCGTTAACTCAAGGTTACGCCAAGGACGAGTCCATAATTCTACCCCGCATTATGGCGCCAACCTGGCGGGAGGGCGGCAACATCAGAAGATTCCCCCACAGCTTGGCGTGTGCTTCGGCTGAGCCAACCAGAAAGCACTTGTCATTACGTTCCCTTCAAAGTACTATGAAAACCTCTCGGGATTGGTCAACACGGGCGTTACTGCAAGCCGGTTAGATCCTGCAAGCGACATATCCAAATGGGAAAGCAGTTAGGATTTAATTTTAATTAGATTGCAGATACTATAGATATCAGTTAGTAGAAAGGGAAGAAGAATTACCATGCTGTCAAAAACAGGCGAACTTCCTTATTATGAAATAAGGGAGGGGCCACTTTGTACGAAACCGTGGCAAGTGTAGAGTGCACCCTCACCGCCGGACATGACCACGTCACCACAGCGGAATACATCCCCAGGGGTCACATCCGGTCCGAAAATGTAGTGAAAAGGACGAACACATAACCTCCACGATATCCAATTTTTGTTAGGTCGATAGCGGTCCAGTGGTCCTTTCTATACTACTTACCCATAACAGTTCCTAAGCAATAGTTTATTTCACATTGGGAATTATTTGCTATTTTATTTTTTATTTTTTATCGGAGAAATAAAGTACATAAAAAAATTGAAGCAAAAAAAAGAAATAAAATAACTGACCGAAAAATCAATCAAAAATGCATTTTTAGAACATGACCTGAGCGATCATATAGGGCTTTTTAAAACATTTTCTGGTAGAGCTTGATCCCAAGATGAGGAGATTTTGTTTACCAACAATATCAATCATTTGCTCGGAACGTAAAACTGATAATTGTTCACAAATAAATATTACACAATACAATATAATCATTTCTTCGATATTCGACATGTGGTAGAAATACCGGAAAGTTTTCCTCCGCCCATGAGCTCGTGACTCACGGCCTATAAGTAAATATAGTACCTTTAAACTCAACTTGTTTAGGAAGAATATGGCGATCGGCCATCCCGTCCCACGAGGCAGCTGTCAAATAAACAAAGTAGTACAACATGGAGCGGTTAGTTTGTTATTTGGGCACTAATATTCATCTTTCGCAATACGTACAGTGTTAAAAGATATCACAAGCAGTGAACGCGTTATCGCGAAACCTTGGTCTATAGTAAATCGGACACGGTCAATCATGATCAGTCAAGAGCACTTCAGAGCCTGTACCAAGAACATTACATACCCATGCCGATAAGCTTAACTTAATTTACGTCTCCATATATGGAGCGGCTTTGAGCCACACTCACGTCTAATTGGTTGAGACGTCGACTGACGCATACGGGCAGTCGGAGACTCACGATAGTTCAAAGAGTGGGTACCTAGAGTACCGATTTAGTGCCTGATGCTTGGAATAACGGTCAATCAGTCCAAAAGAAGGACACAAAAGAGCCGTCATCGCATATATTCTGCTTTCAAGCGACCGGTGAGTAGTATAAAAGGGGGATTTCGGGCCATTGGCGCCTCACTGCGCACGCCGTCACTTGAAGTCATGAGGAGGTGTGCGCAGGAGTGTTGTGTTCAAGTGGATGACATCACTTCCGGTTTGGGTGAATCGGGCGTGACCTCAAGACATGTATTCCACCGCGGTGATGCGGTCTGGCGGTGTTGCGGTCCGGCGGTGATGCGGTCTGCCTCCGCGGACCGAAAGTAGTCCCAAATACGTGAGTTTTCGTGAGAATGTTCCCTTATGAGAATGTTCGGCAAGGTATCAATATGAAGCATACGTCAGAGACTATCCAACGGGCAGGGTGTGACGTGGAACTGACGTCATTCTGCGCATGCGCAGTAGAGAAAAAGTGTATGGAAATATACGTTTTGGGGTCACTAGTGGGCCGATTGGGCCAAGTGAGGTATCAATGTAAAGCATACGTGAGGGAGCATCCGCCCGGTCTAGTGTGTCGTTCATTTTCAACATTCTGCGCATGCGCAGACAGGGAATTGTGGGAAAAGGGTATGGAAATAGACGTTTTGGGGTCTAGGTGAGCCCCTAATGATCCTATGGTGTCGAATGAGGTCTTATTTTGAAGCTCTCGTTTGGGAGCATCCGCCGTGTCGTTCGTGTTCAACATTCTGCGCATGAGCAGACAGGGAATTGTGGGAAAAGTGTATCGAAATAGAGCCTTTGGGGTCGAAGTGGGCTACTAATGGTCTGATGGAGTCGAGTGAGGTATCAATGTGAAGCAGTCGTGAGGGCGCATCCACCTGGATTAGTGTGTCGTTCATTTTCAACATTCTGTTGCGCAGGTCACGTGGTTTGGTGGGTCTGCGCAAGTGTGTGACGTCACTTCCGGTTTTCGGAATGTCCTCCGACCTCCGAACACAGAAGAGTTCTAATTTTTCCTTAGACCTTAGACGTATGGAATGCATGGACTAGAACATCCGGGACCTCTTCAACATTCGGGTACTTTTCAACATCCGGGTTTTCCCCGGCCCAGCCGCACGCCTGCGCAGGTTATCCGGCCGCACGCGCGCGCGCGGGTTAAAGGGAAGTTTCAGAAGTGTGCAAGGCACTATATCACATCGGGGTATATATTTAATCCATGTATAGCGGAAAGCGGCTGTCGTGAATAACAGCAAGTTCAGCAATGTTTATACAGTTTATTATCCCCAATGTTACATCATACCCAGGTTGGGGGAGCCGCCCTGGGTATGTTTAGTATGTTCACAGCAAAACAAATTGAAATATCAAACACCATGTTTTATTATTTAACCCTATCTGGCCTGGGCGATTTGGGGGTGTATCGCAGACTGGGGGGGGGGGGCGGAAAGTGCCCCCCTATATATTTTCTCTACCACTAAGGCTAGAGCGCTGAAACTCACCATACAGTATATTTGGTTCACCGGGAAATGTAAAAAAATCCAAGATGGCCGCCATGATGACGTCACAGTGACGTCATCTTCTCGGAAGCCATTTTTGGCTTTTTGGGGTCGATTTTTTCGAAATTTTCAATTTTTCGATTTTTCTGTCGAAAAAATCAAATAAGATATAGAATAACTAGTTTTGAATAAATAAAATACTTTCAAGGCCTTTTAGGAAAATGTGAAGAAATGGAGCGAAAAGATTGAAAAACACGACTTTTGAATTTACCCATGATTCTCTCCCCGGGGGTATATGCTAATAGGCTCAAAATGACCCCAATAAGATAAGCTTAAAGTCACCAAGTTTCAGCCTCTTCGATTTTGTCGTTTCGGAGCAGCAGAGAAAAATTCACTAGGGGGTCACTTTCCGCACCCCCCACAGGCCAGGTAGGGTTAACGCACCGTCACATTAGATACAAGTGTTTACTGCGATCAGCATGTAGATCAGCATGTAGACATAGAGAGTATATATGGCATGTTATGCTATTCATCAGTGCAAGGGTGACGCATTCAGTCGATGGGAGTGGTTGGTCAGCTTGGTAACGAAGAACCTAACACTGGTCACCCTCTCTACGACCCATTGTGTGTTGACGCGTTGACGTTGTGCCCATCTCAAGGGATCCACGTTGTCCAGTTTCTCCAGCATCGACTCTAGCGACGCCCGGTTAATGATGGTGAACGGTTGGTCAAGCACATGGCTGTTATTACTGACATAACAATACCGTAACTGGTCCGTCTCTTTGTGACGTAAGATGTACCCGAAAGCGACATTCAATCTGAAGACCGTAGCTTGGTCATTGAAGATGGCTTCCATGTAGCTGCGTAGACGGGTGAGGTCGGTCAGTGGGAAATTGTAGATATCTGGAATAGGGCGATCACGGTGGAAAACGTGCCGTATCATGGGCCATTGGCGCCGATAGATGTCACGCCCTGGATGGGCGTCCTGTAACAGATCGCTAGGAACATCCACTGCATCTTCCAGAAAATGTTCGATGTCGTCAGGTGTATGACTGGCAACAGTAATTCTAGGGACTGGCTGGATATCTAGGCTCTTCTGAACTGTGGGAAAAAGCGGGCTCTCTGGGATCGCATCACCAGTGGCATTCGTTTCCCCGGTCTCATCTTCACTGGGGCTGACCCTCTTGGGTGCCTCTTTAGTGGAAAGTTGTCACCCAAACCGTAGAGGGGGTATGAATCAAACGCTGATCCGTCTTAACTGGCTGGGTCGTTTGTCGTTCCAATCGATACGTTGTTCCGTCGTTCACTCGTGGCGCAGTAAATTATCCTCCCGATTGACTGACCGTGCGCAGTACTCCGTGAGCTACTTGGGCTCACATTGCACCCCTTCATTACAGACCGAAACTATGTTTTTTGTGTGCTTTAGGGCATACCAAATAAGAAACAACTTGTTAACAGTCGATAAACTGGGACTCACTACCCCTTTAAGGATAGCTATCCCCTTAGAGGGTCAAAACTGGTTCTTTTTTTCTGCATTCAAATATTCACTATTTCTTCAATATTAGGTTTAAAAATTTAGTTTCCGAGGCACTGGAACAATTAAACAGATTGCCTTAGCTTGGGCTTGGCTACTATTATTTTTGTCTGTTAAATTTCCCTTTCCAAAACTCATTTCCGCAGTATTATGGTAAGCTAATTATCTATTAGTCCTATTTATTTACATTAATCTACCCCCATCTGATCAAAACCATGCAAACATCTGTATTTTTGTTTCTAATTATAACAGTGACACTTCACTCAGACACCCGTCGTGAAGTGATCTACACAGGTGTAAACAATTCTCAGCTGAACAAGTATCATCAAGTTTTTAAAGTTTAAATTGGACTTTAAACCGCCTTGATGAAAAAAAAATAGTGTAATAGTTATCCAGAATAAACATGAATTCGAGTAGGTCCCATTAGACGGATTAAAAATGTATTTGACAATAGAATTCAAGCAAAAAATTTGAATTAATTCATCAGATGTATAGCTGGATACATTTTGCCCGATTTCTAGCCTTTCATGTTTGTACAAAATCCGAGATTTGAACGTTTATTTCTCGAAAAGTATCCAAGCTACGCTTTTGAAATTTGGCATGCTTGTTACTTATAAGGTGATCTAGTAAACTCTATCTCACTTTTCGGATTAGTTTTTTAATTATTCAACTTTTAAAACAAACGACCGTAAAATAGTACGTTTTTTCAATTTATTTTAGTAAAATAGCTGTAAAAACAAAACCAAGATAAACTTTTAAAAAATGAGGTAGAGTTTACTAGTTCGAATTGTCTCCTATCAAGGTATACCATCAAAGCTGAAACAAGACCAATAGTTTTCATGAACTGTCAATTGAAAAATGGACGCTATTGTTTTCATTTTAATTTTTTAAAATTGGAATATTTTCTACACAGTAGCAGCGTCGGTTATACAAATCATATAGTTGAAATCCCTACGATGTACGCTTTCATAAAATATATACTTTATTGTGGTTATCTTGTATATTTATTGATACAGACGACAAATTGTCACGAGGTTAAAAAATACAATTTTTGTGAAAATAGAGGGTAGGGTTACAAGAATAGTCTTATCTTCCATAATTATTATCCAATCTTTATAACGTTGGTCACATATTATTCAGCATTGATTGCTGCATCGAATGTTTACAAGATACTATCAATATTTGTTGGGTATGACGTCGCACAGGTGTTTTGGAGGTGCGTGAGGGTGTGCTTGAGCGATTGAGGGTCCATTCTTGGTCCGAATGCGTCGTGTGCTCTGTCAAAGTGAAGCCCTCGGTATGTAGAGCACGACTTGAGAAATCGCCACATGATCTGTGACGTCATTGGTGACGTCATCAGTGGGAGTAGTAGCCAAAGTAGGCATTTTGAGGGTTTGAAGGAAGGTTTTTGGGGTAGAGATGGATCATCCGTGGTCTAAGTGGACCATGTTTGGGCAATCAAGGGACCCATGTTTGGTCCAAATGGACAGGTTGGGGTGTCCTAGTGAAGCTGTCGTGGGATAGTCAGAGAGGCATGTTTTTTTATTGAAATTCAGGCCAATCTGCGTATGCGTCATTGGTGACGTCATCAGTACGAGTGGTAAGGAAAGCCGCCATTTTAGGGGTGCGTAGTGGTGTGTAGGAGAGACTGAGGGACCATTCTTGGTCCGAATGGGACGTGTGGGGTATCATATCGAAGCTTTCGTGGAACAGTGTCCGACTGGTCCGGTGTGTCATAGAATTAGGGGATATGGCTAGCATGCGCAGACAGCAAATATATTGGAAAAGGGGCACTAGAATGGAATTTTAGCCTCGAGGTGAACCATCCGTGGTCTGAATGGGTCGTGTGGGATTTCGTCGTTGGATTTGGGGAATGGTGTGTAGCCCAGTATTATCGTTCTGCCAATGTGTAATCTGACAGTATTATAGAGCTCCGATCCAATCAGAAGCCGCCATTTGAGAAACTACAGAGCTCGGAGCTGTGGGATGGGTCGGTTGAGAACTTGGAGCTTGGAGCTCTTGAAGTCGGAGCTCTCGGAACTCTTGGAGTCGGAGCTTGGAGGTCTTGGAGATAGAAAGTGATGTCAAAGCAGGCATGCGCACGTACCTGTGGTGCACCCTGTATACTATAGCCCGTAGTGCATATGGTACACCAGGATGCGTGCGATGATACCAGTCCAATCCGACGCTACCCCACGAGCCCTTCACTACGAAACCCCACACAAACCATTCAGACCACGAATGGTCCACCTCGAGTCTAAAATCCCATTCAAGTGCCCCTTTTCCACTATTTGCTGTCTGCGCATGCTAACCATATCCCCTACTTCTATGACACACCGAACCAGCTGGACGCTGTTTCACGAAAGCTTCGATATGATACCCCACACGTCCCATTCGGACCAAGAATGGTCCCTCAGTCTCTCAAACACACCACTGCGCACCCCTAAAATTGCCGCTTTCGTTACCACTCGTACTGATGACGTCACGAATGACGTCACAGATGACATGGAAATCCATCAAGTCGTGGTCTACACCACGAGAGCCTCAAGATGACACCCTACGCTCCATCTTTGGATGAGATATTGGACCTCAGTCTCTCAGATATACCACTGCGCACCTTCAGAATGACCACTTTACTTACTACACCCCAACTGCGTATGCGTAAATTGGCCTGAATTCCAATAAAAAAACACGCCTGTCTGACTATCCCACGAAAGCTTCACTAGGATACCCCAACCTGTCCATTTGGACCAAACATGGGTCCCTTGATTGCCCAAACATGTCATTGCCCATGCCCAAAATGACATCTTTTGTTACTACTGCTCAACAGCACATGATTAGCACGATGCGACTTCCAACAAAAATCATACCATTCGTCGTCTACATGCAGAGAGTTACAAGATGACACCCCACACGGTCCATTTAGACAACGGATGGTCCATCTCTATCCCAAAAACCTTCCTTCCCACCCTCAAAATGCCTACTTTGGCTACTACTCCCACTGATGACGTCACCAATGACGTCACATATCATGTGGAGACCCCTCAAGTCGTGGTCTACACACCGAGGGCTTCACTTTGACACCTCACGCGACGCATTCGGACCAAGATTGGTCCCTCAATCGCTCAAGCACATCCTCACGCACCTCCAAAACGCCTGCTTTCGCTACTACTCCTACTGTTGTATGTATGCTCCCTGTGTGAAGTCATACCCAACAAGTAGTGATAGTATCTTGTAAATATTCGATGCAGCAATCAATGCTGAATAATATGTGACCAACATTATAAAGATTGAATAATAATTATGCAAGATAAGACTATTCTTGTAACCCTACCCCCTATTTTCACAAAAATTGTACTTTTTAACACAGGGGTAATTTCAAAGTGATTAATGGGGTAGTGAGTCCCAATTTATCGACTGTTAACAAGTTGTTTCTTATTTGGCATGTCCTAAAGCACATAAAAGACATAGTTTCGGTCTGTAGTGGGGGTGCAAGGTGAGCCCTAGTAGCTCACGGACTACATGTTATACGAGTATACCGTGCATCGTTGTGGGTAGATGTCTCGAGGCGTCGTAAATTATCTAGACGAGTAAACTGCTTCTGGCAAGTTGTGCAAGTGAACATATTGGTGGTTGACAGAGTGTCGGATGAAACGGCCAGGCCGCTTCACTTTTACAGCACGCTTGCTGGTGATCTAATTTTAGCACACTTAGTTCATCTACCTCCAACTCGAGGACCGAGATGTACTGGTGTATGACTGGGCCGCATTGCGCGCGCGCGCGCGTGTGTGTGTGTGTGGGCGTACCTTTTACATCCGGGACATTTTATACACCTACATAGAAGTACCCGGTTTCAGGGGCGGACGTCAAGTGCCCGGATGAAGACACGGACGTCAGCGAAAAAAACCCCACATACAGCTCACTACATGCAGTCGACTCCTCAAGATCCTCATACATACCCGGATGCAGGCGCGGACGTGAAGTGCCCGGATGAAGACACGGACGTCAGTGAAATTCTGGGGTGAAAACCCCACAGACAGGTCAGTACATGCATTCCTATCATGTTTCCTACCCAGGTCACGCCCGATTCACGCATAATAAAAGGATTCACCTGTAATCTTTGTTGGTGTTACTCTCTTTTTTGGACTAACCAATCAGAATAGTACGTATCACGGACTACACCCGTAGAGCTACGTATAGGTGCGCATGTGTGACATGGTCTATAAAACACGTCCCTCTGGATCCCACACCCCCATTCCTACGGTTGCAGAGCCATGACGGACACCCATTCCTATGCTACCTGCATTTTACAGCATGCGACCGTGGTTAATTCACTCACGGATTACCGAGCAGTGGTTCGGTCCATGTTTGCAGATGGCGACGACAACGAGGGGCGACGCCAGATCCCGAAAGAGTTCACAGAAGCGGTCCTCGACAGAGTGCACTCGATGGAAAGGTGTGCTATCACTCACCACTACTGGACTATGACAGCCATCCTTCATGCCCGGACTATGGACTATGAGCGCTCACGCCGGAACCAACGACGGCTCGTTGGCCTAGTAATGGTCTTTGCCCTATTGACCCTGGCGCTGTGGCAATGACAACGACAGAAAAAGAACGGCTCTTCAAAGCCTCCACAGATGCGCTTATGTGCAACCGATATATACGAGGGGCAGTCACAGTGTGCGTCATTCACCGATCGTCATTGCGTCAAACATGTCACCGAGGGACCTGACCATAAATACGAGAGACAGTGAGAGTGTGTGTCGTTCACCGTTCGTCATTGGGTCAACCATGTCACCAGTCATACGCGCCATCCTTCCCCTTACACCTCGGATGGGGTTACACGTCTATGAAGATAAAGTCACCATCGTTGAAGACCGTGGAGATGTTTGCTGGTCGCGCGCTGAGACCGTATCGAATACGGTTACGCTACACCGTGACGGCTGGACCAAATTTAAACGGGTGCTGAGCCGTGAGCTCGACGAAAACCTCATTCACATAGACAATGCCATCTACGTACACCGTGGACCCTTCTTCCCACGCCTGGGAACATCAGCTTAAATGCCCACTACCTGGTGGTCTTCAAAAACCCGAGAGATACCACTCAACTGCTGCACCTGGCGAGACAGATGTATCCCGGCCGCACACCGTTTGCGTTGGAGGCCTTTAAAGATGCGACAGACCCTCAGCACGGTATATGCTCTTCGACCTCAAGCAAGCCACCCCCGATCACCTTCGACCACAGACCGGAATCTTTCCCGGAGAGACCCACCACGTTTACATGCAAAAATAATGTAAACACACTCACAGTGGCTCCCCCAGCTGGTGTGCGTGTGTGTTTGATGATGGTATAATAAAGGAATTAATACCACATCATGGTCGGGTATGTACGGACTCCACATGTGGTCGACAACCACATCGTGGGCGATATCAACACACCTCTGTTACGGGTGGTCCCCATTAAAAAGAAATATGGAGATCAAATCACCCACAGTTTCACCCACATGCTCTACCTACCCGTACGACAAACCGACATCAACACTATCACGGTGGATATAAGAGATGACGCGGGACGACCGGTGGCATTGGAACGAGGAAAAGTGGTGCTGATACTTCATTTTCGACAAGCACGTGCTCCCCACTTTGGATAATGAAAGTACCTTACCAGTGCGATGCACGCAGTTATATGGACTATTATGCCCAACTGGCCGGCGGTGGTCTTCCGGTCTTTAGTGGTGCACACATGCAACGAGGACATACTCGGGAGTATCGTCAAAACGTTGTTATCCTTGGTGACGCGTGGGGTAAAAGCGATCGGCAAACAAGCGGTATGCAGTGAACTGCAAGTCGCCGTTGATGTCTTGGGGGGCACGGCACCCAAAGAAGAACTGAAACGACGGGCCAAAAAGCGGGAGGCGTCTTGGTGGCCAAACCACAACGCACCGTAGGGAATAAAAGACCTGCACCACCGAGACCACGCACCAGTCGACGTTCGACCCAGCGACGACGCACATCGAAGACCCAGGATATCTTTTCTTAAACATGTCCTTAATCCACGCAGAGTCCTGCCTCTCCACCAACCGTGAATTTGATTTGTGGACCGTCCCGCCCACACAGACCAGTGCCGAACAAGGATTATGGGTGGAGCATTTCCCGCTCTTCAGCATCAACGAAACAGGGCCCGTCGAGTTCACCATCAGTAATGCAGATACGGCCTATGTGGATTTAGCCCATACATACTTGTATGTGAAAGCCAAGGTCGTCAATGGGGATGGCTCCAGAATCGTCCAAGCTGCAAGGGTGGTCCCGACGAATCTCTGGCTGCACTCTATTTTTCAACAGGTGGATACATTTATCAGCCACAAACTCATCACTGACTCGACCAACACGTACCCCTATCGAGCCTACTTCGAGACGCTGTTATCGTATGGACGGGAGGCTAAAGAATCTCAGCTGACAGCCGCTTTATTCTACCAGGACACAGCCGAGCAAATGGACACGGAGGACAATGAAGGATATAACAAACGGAAGGCTTTCACCGCGAACGGCGCATCGGTGGATCTCATGGGTCGACTGCACGCAGACTTCTTCATGCAAGACCGGTGCCTCTTGAACAAGATACCCATCAAAATCCGACTGATACGGGCGCATCCGACCTCACCTTGATGGC
Source organism: Hanleya hanleyi (assembly GCA_036873755.1). Taxonomy (NCBI): domain Eukaryota; kingdom Metazoa; phylum Mollusca; class Polyplacophora; order Lepidopleurida; family Hanleyidae; genus Hanleya; species Hanleya hanleyi. The sequence goes on along the minus strand of JAVTVY010054480.1, from coordinate 6,257 downwards.
CACTAACGTAGAGGGGCATGCAACCGACTATAAGATCGTCATCCAAGACGCAGTCCTGTATGACCGAAAAGTGAAACCGAATCCAGCCGTTCAATTGGGACACCTCAAAGCCTTGGAAACAAAACCAGCCCAGTACCCTATCCGGCGTGCGCAAACCAAAGTGTTCTCTGTGCCTGCTGGAAATATGAGCGCCAACAAAGAAAACCTCTTCCTGGGGGAAATACCCAAGCGATTGATCCTGGCCTGTGTGGAAAACACCAGTTTCAGCGGAGCCTACCCAGAGAATCCGTTTGACTTTAAACATTTCGGCATCAAATTTGTAGCCCTGCATGTGGACGGACAACAGGTCCCAGCCACGGCCTTAACACTGAACTTTGCGCGCAGGAATTTCATTCGAGCCAATCAGAGCCTGTTTACAGCCACCGGTCAAATCAACCAGGACGAAGGGAATATGATCAGTCGGGAGGACTACGCGAACGGATACACGTTGTTCTGTTTCGATCTGACCCCCACCTTAGAGAACGACCATCAGCTGACCCTGGTCAAGCAAGACAATTTACGGTTGGAAATCCACTTTGCACGAGCCCTCGGGACCACCGTCAATGTGATCTGCTACGCCGAGTTTGACAACATCATTCAAGTGGACAAGGCGCGCAACGTCCTGTGTGACTTTGTCACCTGACATGGATACAGACCAGATAACCACCGTGCTGGAGAATGACCCAGGGACACGTATGATCTTTCAAGGGGTGTTCGCCAGAGATGTGTTCCCATTAGACCGTATGTATCCTGCTGCATACGTTCTCAACACGGACCCGATGGATCGGTCCGGGGAACATTGGGTGGCCATGTAGTTCACAGAACATCAGGGCGAATACTTTGACCCGTACGGCCTGCCACCCCTTCATCCCGATTTAACAGACTTCATGGATCAAGGCACAGAAACATGGTGTTGGAACAGTCAAACGTTGCTAAGCCTGACCAGTAGCGTGTGCGGACAATATTGCTTGTTTTACCTGTACCATCGATGCCGGGGAAGAACCTTATCTACCATCGTACAGATGTTTGACGAGTACCCCAAGGCCTAGGACTGCGATCTACTCGTATATAACTGGGCTGCCCATCATTTCAATGTACAAGCCCCGTTCTGGGCTTAAGTTCGTTCAATGTACGAGCCCTCTGTTCTGGGTTTAAGTTCTTTCACGAACAGCCCCCTGTTCTGGGCTTAAGTTCTATCGATTTCAATGTACAAGCCCCCTGTTCTGAGCTTCAGTTTTCACGTGGTTGTTCTCACGTTGCTGTTGTTATTTATTGTTGAATAAAAAAACAAACTGAGGTCTCACCAAAAAAAACCCTGTCTTGTGTGTTTTCTATATGAGCGCAATGCATGAAGGCTATAACAGACATGTGGGGATTCGGTCAAACTGGCTTTGAACATCGTGGAGAAAGTAGCCAATCAGTGGCCTAGGATGGGGCCAAATGTAACCAATCAATGTCCAGAAAACAATACAAGAGCACTGCAGTAAATTAGAGAGCCAAAGAAATCAGCCCACAGACCAAGTACATGTTTTGGTCTAGGTTAAGAGCGGGCATTCCCAAATTTGACGAGGAGGTACAAGTTACAACAGCCACAGGTGGAGTGAAGTGAGGTACGAGGTGCGGGTAAAGACCAGGAAGACGGCGAGTGGAGACTCGTCCAACACCTATAGATTATGTTTATTACTATAAGTTCCATGGTTTCATGTATTTTTTCTTGCCAATACGGTTCTGGAGAAAACTGAGGGTTCCCCACTGGTCATTTAACATGGGCATAGTGCGGGCGATATTGTGGGGGACCCTTTGCACTCCATGGGTGCTTCGGGAGGGCGGATAAAGGCTATCTATTGGCCCGGAGAGGGCCGAACCTTGCCGGAAGGGATAACTTTGACCTTCCGGTGATGCCGCACAGGCGTGCGGCCGGATAACCCCCGCGCGCGCTCTCGCCCGGATAACCCGCACGCGCTGCGGCCGGGTCGGGCCTGGGAAAACTCGCACCCGGATGCTGATAAGTACCCGGATGTTGAAGAGGTCCCGGATGTTCTAGTCCATGCATTCCATACGTCTAAGGTCTAAGGAAAAATTAGAACTCTTCTATGTTCGGAGATCGGAGGTCATTCTGAAAACCGGAAGTTACGTCACACACTTGCGCAGACCCACCAAACCACGTGACCTGCGCAGCAGAATGTTGAAAACGAACGACACACTAGTCCAGGCGGATGCGCCCTCACAACTCGACTCCATCGGACAGTTAGTGGCCCACTTCGACCACAAAACGTCTACTTCCATACCCTTTTCCCACAATTCCCTGTCTGCACATGCGCAGAATGTTGAAAGCGAACGACACACTCGTCCAAGCGGATGCTCCCTCACGAGAGCTTCAAACTAAGACCTCATACATACGACACCATAGGATCATTAGGGCTCACCTAGACTCCAAAACGTCTATTTCCATACGCTTTTCCCACAATTCCCTGTCTGCGCATGCGCGAAATATTGACAACAAAAGACACACTAGTCCAGGCGGATGCTTCCTCGCGTATGCTTTACATTGATACCTCACTCGACTCCATCGGACCATTAGTGGCCCACCTAGACCCCAAAACGTCTACTTCCGTACCCTTTTCCCACCATTCCCTGGCTGTGTATGCGCAGAATGTTGACAACGAACGATGTACTAGTCCAGGTGAATGCTCCCTCACGTATGCTCCACATTGTTACCTCACTCGACCCAATCGGCCCACTAGTGGCCCACCTAGACTCCATACCCTTTCTCTACTGCGAATGCGCAGAATGACGTCAGTTCCACGTCACACCCAGCCCGTTGGGTAGTCCCTCACGTATGCTTCATATTGATACCTCACTCGACCCAATCGGTCCACTAGCGGTCCCTACAGATTGCCGAACATTCTCACGAAAACCCACGTATTTGGGACTACTTTTTGTCCGCGTAGGCAGACCGCATCACCGCCAGACCGCATCACCGCTGTGGAATACAAGTATTAAGGTCAGGCCCGATTCACCCAGACCGGAAATGACGTCATACACTTGCGCACAACACTCCTACGCACACCTCCTCATGACCTCCTAAAGTGACGTCATACAATTACCTGCGCATGCGCAGTGAGGTGCCAGTGACTCGAAATCCCCTTTGTATACTACTTCGGTGTTCGGGGTGTAGCCTACTAAAGAACACATTTGGTAGATTTCACTTACTTAAACGTCCACAGTAAATAATGTCCAGTTTATGTAACAATCGCTTGATTTATTTACTTCTGACAGTGTCAGATATGTGCACTTAATATTACGGACTTACACCAGCCGAAGCGCGCTGGCCTAGTTATCGCCTATCTTCTGTTGGACCAATCGGTCTTCACTGGTAGTATCGCTTGGAGACTTCAAGTAGTATGTCCGACACTCTGTAAATTCGCTTGTTTATGACGTCATCTATAAATTCGGAAATAATGTGTTCGGCAAGCCCACATACGAGGGCTACCAACGGTAACGAAGCGGAGGGAGGGGCCTGGTACATGTAACTTTAAGGCGAGTGATCGGTAAACTGTTTCAACAGTACAGCGCGCAGGATCATACCTACATTGAGGTGTCATATTTCCGTTACAAAGAGAAAATCCACCATATAAAATGCAACAAAAAGATCAAAATAGGGCAGGGAACACATTTTGATATTTATCTCAAATTTTATGCAGCTGCCCATCGCAATTTTCAAAGGCGATATTTCAGTTTGTAAACTTGAAGAAAAATATGAGTTGCCGATTTTGGACTGAAAAGAAAACCGCTTTGTTACTGTCACACACAAAATAGATTTTCAACTCTTTACAAAAAGAGTGAAAAGTTCACTCAACTAAGAGTTGAGATTGCTCACGTTCAAGTTGATTGATATCCACTCAAGTTGGGTGCAATTCACTCAAGGGTGATTTGATAAATCGCTCAAGTTGAGTGAAGTTTATTTTCACTCAACTTGAGTAAACCGCACTGCTTGACGGGATAAATGTCCACTCTTACTTAAGAGTTTTTTAGAGAGTATGTTAAATTCACATATCCTATTGCGTTAAGAATTATTGCGTCGTTTCTCATTCGCTGGAACATACTTTGAAACGTTTGCGTTTGATACAGCAAAGCGCTTTTCAGTTAATTATGTATTCATTTGTTCCGGTTATGAACGCATTTCCATCCACAATTAACATCATCAGAAGTTTATCAAACTAGAAGCATGACACTTGTCTATTAGATCCCGCTCGGAAAGCTTCCCCGAAATACAACAGTGTGTATCAACTACAATATATTCCTTTATAGTAATTACTAATAGTTAATGACATTATTTCATTTCAGAAGTACAATATTAAATAACCGGCGGGGGGAATCCAGCAGTACCGAGCCCCTGGTGGTTTGGAATTTTGTGTCGCCTTTAATGAAGGACACCATTTCCTTCAATTTTGGTATCGAATCCCATTCCTCATCATGATTTAACCTAAAACTTTTGCACGAACCATATTTGTCCAGGCATTTCACACCCACATCTCATACCAAATTTCAATTGTACATGTATTCATAATGACATGTATAAGCTTAGTTCATCTTTCAATCCAACTTCAACATCACTGACAAAGAAGTCAATTTTTTATAACAATATGTATTGTCATTGCCAGTGATGTGCAACTTGAAGGGCTCGATCTTTATGCGAAGCTGCATGTTATTGACAAAACCCAAAACGGCGAGCTGCCGGGTTACACATAACCCTTGTTTTCTATCTGGCGATCACAAACGAGGGAGTATTAATAGAATGCAAGTTCTTACTCAGAACAATTACATGTGAGGCCCGACGCTGACTAAGCGCTTCATTCGCCACTACATGTATGTTTACAAGTCATAAAACTACAATCACAATGGTTTGTACAGAGGTCAAGCCTCAGAGACGAAATTTCCATCAGCAGAATCTCACCATATACAGACAACAATTAAACGTAACATTAAAGAGCGGTGGAAAACGATGCCGACGTACTGACAGAAATTCATATGACCCCACAGACAAATATACTCACGGCATACTTCTACAAACGCAGCTGTTGGATTAAACGTTTCATCCACCTGCATCTTGGGCTCAAATATCAGGCGGGTGACATCACTCCCAAGTGCCAGTTGGAAGCCAGCTATATATTAGTCTATGAAGAATCACACTAAATTATACTCGAAACAGTATTGTAACATATTATTATTGTTCCTTATATATTTTTAGGAGTTATGCCTATGTTATGAACGAACATAAATACGTACACCATCTTCCGCTCTCATCACGAGTCGTTCCGATCAGCACAGATTTGGCGTTGATTTCTGCAGACTGTAGTAGTTTCTCGGGAATCTCCGGCACAACGACATCTCCGACAACGGCCGGATATGCATACGCATCATACATCTGAATAACAGTTAACGTTAGAGTGAACTGCTAATTGCTAATAAAAGTAACAATTATCCACAAGATTTGTGATGGAGAATAGTCAATCGATCAATTTTTCCAAACTACCGATAGGAAATCATCTATATTGGCAGAAATCCAAGATAGCAGACTTTGTCATAGTTATATTATATAACTGACGGAAAATCACCACCTATATCTCTTGAAATCTGTTGGTTTATTATTTATCGTGGTATGTGTCCGGAAGCCCTAGATCTGTAATCAATAGCTTTTCGATTGGGCACCGAGCTACTGCGCAATCATGAAGTGAGGGAATAACCGAAATACGGACGCCTCGTTTCCACATGTCGCTGTCTTTCACGGCGGCTTGATTAGCAGTTGGGGTCTTAGTTGATTAGCAGTTGGTGTTGCTGTATTTTGTAGAAGGGAAAGAAGAGTGGATGGCATTTTTGTTTAAATACCGCTTTGGAGATGCACCAGATTGAGTGGGAGAGTGATCCTTACATGTACCGGCATCCAGGTATCATCATAATTGTTTGTAATTATTAGGCTTTGAGAAAACACAATATTAATACAATATTGGCCCCTCATGCAAGAGACATCCACTTTCAAGGTCCACTCCAGGGCAGCACAGATTTACTTGCCAGACTGGAGAGATCCATAAACATAGATAAATTTCATGATCAATTTTGAAATTTCAAATACCGGTACATTGATTGAAAACTGTTAACTGCATCTTCTCCCGGACCAGGTCCTACTTCAACTGGTGTCAGAAGTGGGAGTAGGTAGG
>JAVTVY010054479.1:0-30801 GCA_036873755.1 Hanleya hanleyi | reverse complement strand
CTGACCTCAGAATGACCTAAGTTGTCTTGGTATCCACCGCTACCTTGATCAATACTGCATACAAAAGTAATTAAAACAGCACAAAATATATGAAATAAAACAGAATATTCCCTCGTTTTTTTACCTCATTTGACCCGTAAAGTGACCCTAAACTGACTTCAATTCTAATAATTAACGAGCTAGCCATACCTGTGTTAAAGCCCTACAGTACAGAAAACCAATTTAGCGTGGATACCCATTGGTAACAAACATCACAATGGAAATTAATTTAGAAACGACCTTGACCAATTTTGACCTTATTTGACCCCATAAGTGATCCCAAACTGACCTTTAGTGCCCAAGTTCAGGGTGGTATCCAATCCCAGCTTGAACCCTACCACGCAAAAAACTAATTTAGCATGGGTACCCATTTGTAACAAACAGTGCCATTAAAAGTTACATTTCGTGTCCTTGGCTGGCCTACCATCTGGCCATTATTGTATGTGATGATATATTTCCATTACATTTTTAGTAATTGGGAAAACAGGTTTATTTTAATTTTCCTATTGAAATTTGCCTTTTTGTAACGTTGTAATATATATATACTAAATTCATACTACATATTGTCTAGATGACAATTTTTTTATTTACTTGCACCTGCAAATATCCACAGACATGGTTTTGTGAAGTCACATTGCTAGATTGCTTGGTATCAGGTGCAGCAGAATTGCTTTAACTAATTCATTATCTTTCAAAACGTATCTTTTTATGCTAGCTTAATCAAATTCTTAGTTTTAATGTTAACTCACCGAATATGCGATGGGAACTGTTCGTTTCATCCATAATACCCATGGCATAGTAAGGATAAGATCGATACAATTATCAGTCGATTAAATACCACATAGAACTTTCTACGTAGGGTTTAATGGAGGTTTGTGAGGGGTTCCTACATGTCCTAGGTGCCATCCCACACTACAAGATAGATGTGAGGACGTGTAAGAAAAGTATTGAGATTCCGTTAGATATTCTTGTGAAAATTTGTACGGTATACTTTTCCTGAGGTGAATAGTCACGGTTGAAGCAGGGTTTATGTGGGATGAAATGTCGAGTGTGTGAATAGTTTGATATATATATAGGGATCAACTGGGGCTGATTTGCTAGTCTGTTTTTCAGTTAAAGGCTTGACGGGGATCTATTGGGGCAGATAATCCAGTCTGTTTATAGATCTAAGATGAATCTGGGAATCGAGAGGAACCGACTTTGCCGTATGTTGATAATCTAAGACAATAATGGAGAATTACAACGCATATAAGGGAAGTGGGAAGAGATGCCGACATACTGACAGAGCCACATGACTTCACAGTATAGTCTTCTGGTTAAAGGTTATACAAAATGGTCTCAAAATCTGCTACTTTTTTGTGCTAAATTGTTTTAGAGGTGATTATATAGACTTGTTTTACATTTTTGTATGTTTTCAAACTGCCCAAGGTTGGAAATAGCAGCAGTAAAGTGCGACAATTTCATGCCCCTTTCAAAACGGCTAAAGCTGTGACCGCTTGACCTGTGACGTCACAACCTGATTACGATCTCGCTCAAATGCCTGTTGTGACGTCTAAATGTCAGCGACATCACGCTAGAACTCCCACAGTTGGGTGAATCTTTCGTAACAACGCCCGACGTCATAGACTATGACGTTTAGGGCGCAATCGTAATCAAGTTGTGACGTCATGCACCAGGGGTCACGGCTCCAATACGTTTTCCCCCACATGTGTGCTATTCGTGTCCTAAAACCCATTTCTTCGACATTATTCGAGAAAAAAATACTAATTTGTTGTTTGGAACACTACTGGGTATGTTTTAATGCAAAGTAGTATAGAGTGATTTGGTATAACCTTTAACCTATTCTAAAGCACATACCAAGAATCTAACGATTCATGATATGTGTTGTATCTCCGGTACGCTTTTATTGTACCTGTTCATGTGGCAACTTGGATGACATGACCAGACGGCCCCTAGTACCGGCATAAGCGGTATTAGATACAAATCTAGAGACCTATGATGGAATGCTCTGACAACTCGTATTTTGGTAAATGGTGAGCTCTGTCGCTGTGACAACTCGAACACTGGGGATTGGTGAGCTGTATCGTCGCCAGATGAAAATGACGGCATTTAACACAAAAGACTAGTCTGTAAGCATTTGGCGGTTCAAGTTCGAATCTGACATTATAACCACTCACACAAGATAGTCATCAACATATGACCATATGTTATATGGGGAAATAACTGGTTTTGTTAGGTCCTATGATTCGCCACCCTTCAGCTGTAACTATAGACTGGAGGAGGAGAAGGCCTCCAAACATGCCAAACGATATGCATGTCGGTCCATGGCGCACACTGGGTCCCATAGTTTTCTCACATGAAAATTACTGTCCCGCCAATTCTCGCGTGGGTTTTTGAGGGCAGTCTGCTCCATGCTTTTCCAATACAGAAACCGCCCCACCAGTTTCTCACGTGTGGGAATATTGTGGAATACTCTAGTTCACCACATATATCAACCCTTGGGTAAGGGCGCCCAGCAATAGTCCTGCATGTTGAGAACTAGCGTAACAGTCATGTTGAAGGGGCATCTGGTATGGGCCCCACACCTGAAATATTCCTACCAGTGGAGAACTTGCGGGGCAGTAATTAGGGTGGTACGAGGTGGAGTATCCTACAATAAACTACGGGTTGGAAACTTATGGGACAGATAGTCAATATGAATCTAATATGGATATAGTGCACTAATTGCTCCTGGAGCGCTGGGAATTTACCAAATTTTTCACAATCCCCCAAAACAGCCACCATCTGATCCTTTTAGAGTTTGCCCCACCCAATCCCCACATGTTCCAAGGTGTATTTTCTTGCAAGAGTAGTGCATGAAAGCAATTTCCTGGAAAACATCGAATTAAGAAATATATGAACTTTTAAAATGAATGAAATTTGGTCCTATGGAACAGGAACAGCGTTCAATATTATTTGAATCACGGTAGCTAGGACAGTTGTCTATCAGCATCTAGTGGCAATCATAACTTTATAACTTCCTCATAACGTGTGTACAATACAACGTTAAACCTTCAATCAAATCAGCTAAACTGTATATCTGGGAAACGTTTTTATCTGCTTGATCGGAGAGCGCAGTAAATACACAAAACATCAGAAGAATCTACAGTTCTTGCATATTAACTCCAGCAAAGCGTGAATGGAGTTGATATCAAATGAAAGGCGAACCGTCTTTAATCGTATTCCAAATTCGTCCTCAGCCTTTGGAGTGAACGGAATGACCAGGATAGAAGCCAAATATAATAGCTGCATCACATAGACATCACGCAGTCACAAAGACTAACGATCAAGTGGACCTAATAGACCAGAGATCAAGGAATGGTTCAATCAGTGCAATTCTACACGAAAGGTGAGCCTCTGTGGGTAGGACCGAAATCGTGTAGGTCCTAGAAGCTCGTCAAACAACCACTCACTGTATTAATCAAAACACTTGAACCAAGGTCACATTGACGTGATGGCCAAGGAAGTGTGCGACTAAGGTTTCTTCCGATTAGCATGCTCGGAACAACATCGAAGGTACCAAATCTCTATAAGTGTCTTCAACGGTTATTAATGTCTTACTATAATTTGAGTAACGGTCGCTGTTAGTTTGTCCGGTCATGACACCTCATTAGGCAGTGAGCCTTTGCCAGGATAGTTATGGGGGTCCGAAGCAGTGACTTAACAGAAAGGAAAAAAATCATCGGAATCCAGAACAGTTTGCTTTGGGGTGACAACTCTCAGTTGGATTTGATGACAATACCGGTTATTTATCCGACAATTTATCATGTAAATATCCCTGCACATATCTGCGAAATGTACCGGGTCTGATATTCAGTTGGTATTCGATGCGGTCTGCAACTTACTTAATAGCGAAACTTTAACTATGACGCTTCTGGGTTTCAAATGCATGCACGGTGTGTTTAACATAAAAATAATATTGGTAAACGAAATCAATTATTAAAGCGAATTGCAAGTGGTCTATATGTGCTATAAATACTGTCTTGGCCTAGGAAAGGCATGGTATCTTGCGACAGCTGTGGACTGCTTCTCTCGTGCAAAAAAAATAGCCAAATAGATGTATATATCTATTTGGTTAATGGCCGCTTGGATTTTGGTGATACTAGGATTTTATCTGTGGACGACGACTGGTTACTGAATGTCGGATCTGACACTTGTAATTTCCAGCGATAATATGTTTTCAATCAAAAGGAAAGAAACTCTCTCAACGATTGTAGTGATTTTGCAGGCTAAAGATCCACTCACGTTGAGTTATTTATCCGGTATACAAACGGCGCTTCGTGGTATCAGAAATGATACTTTAGGGAATGGAAACTGTTTCTCACGATATCTCCGGCAGCAATTAATCAATGTTCAGGATTTTTCTATACAGATATATCCGGGAATTACGCACTGAATTTATACCAGTCCATTGTTATTGCTATGTTAGTAGTGACAAAAGCACGCTTGAAGAGTTCCATTCCGTGATCATGGTTTGTACCATATATAAATGATAATTGTATTTATATTAGAAATAAGTTTCGTAACGTGTGTCTATTTCCGTGCTATCTTGGGTCATATTGGTCCTTTTAACATATTGGCCGGGGATTTCCATGGTGCTCAAACCATAGAGGTATTCAATTATCTATCCGTATATCTCTGTGTTGAAATGAAGTCACAACCAAAGCCTTACTGAGGTAAAATTATACTTGACTTGATAATTCATTTCGATGTAACAATACCTAGGATCGTGATATATATGAGACATGATGGGGTCTTGTTGGCTTCATCTCGAACAGCTGCTTGCTTCTCTTTTATATGAATGTTGTGTGTGCTCAAATTTCAAGCGGAATTGGTGCTAACATTGTCACATAGAGAGTAATCTTTCGAACAGTGGTCCAATGATCCCCGAATCTAATACTTTCTGACACAAAGGTAATGCAATATGGTCGCCGCCAGACTATAGCCGCTCCTTCATAAAGTTGTGCATACAATAACGAACCTTCAATCAGATCAACCACTCAATTCTATATCTGAAAGATTTCTTATCGGTTTGACCAAGAAGCGGAAGAGAAAACGCAACAAAATCTACCTAGTTATTGAGAGAACTGTCTGGGGAAAGCGGAAATGATGTTAATACCATCTGAAAGAGGTCTTGACAAATCATGCATATGAGTGCCTTCTTCAATCTGAAACCATTGGCATTACTTGTGTGAACGGAATAGCTGATGGTCGACATCCGTCCTAAAACCCATAAGCGAGAATACCAAAGTATTGGAATTGTTTAAACATACAAACCACCGAATTACATTAATTGAAATAAATATGAAATCTAATGCCCTTGTGATTATTTAAATATAGTATACAAAGATGACAGACACCTAAGAAAACAAGATAACTTAATGTGCGGTGAAAATACGGGAAAATATCCGACACAGAATAAGCACAGAACCGGTATACTTTAATGAGATGTATGCATATTCACTGGACATTCAATCTTGTCCAAGGAAACAGTACATTAAGAAAGAATTCTTGATTCGATTCACTATAGCTCGATACTTGATAAATGATACTGTACGAGCAGGAATGCTATTACTGACAAACGTCCACACTTACACACACGAAGTAAATTCTGTATTCCATTTCAATGGCTAATATATTTCTACTCTTAAAGGTGATATGTAGATGCTGTATGCTTATAAACATTACTTCAATTTCCTACAAACTATATCCGTAGGAATCACAAACTAATTGAGGACCTGATAACCCCACCACAACCTTTATTGTCAAAAAGATTACAAGAGTGCATAATAGCTCCCGCTACGTCGATGCGAGAATGTCCAGAAAACACTAGATCCTCCTTATAATGGTTAAGGCTCTCGGTGTTTTTCAATCTTTTTTTCAAGAAGATATTTTCCCCTATTCATGCTTTCCTGGGGATAGTCGAATTGACAGTAACTCGAGAAACCAAGATAGCCAATCTTACAAATTCATGATACCATTACGCTGGTTCGTCTCTCTTTGGCCTCGCAGGTTCAATTAGGGATTTCAAGCATACAGACTCTCGCCCTATTACTTTTTATATTGCACGCAATCCGCCCTTCAGTTTCTAAGAATAGTACCTGTAAATTGCCAAACAGCGATCAGGTCCTCTGCTCCAATTTTCTATGTGTTCTCTGGTCAAATACACACACTATTCCTCATCTTTAAAATATATTCAGTCTTTAAATTACTTAGTGGGTCTAACTAACACAACCAATAATATACATAGCTTACGTACAATCCTGTATGCGTTACCTTTGAGAGCTTTAAATCTTATAGCCAGACATATACAAGGATCTGTGTCTTCAAGAAATATAATACCACTCACAATCACTAAAGTCTGTCAAGACATAGCGTTTTTTCGATCGTATCGTCTAGTGACATAATCGAAATCTCCCAAGACTGGCTTTTCTTCCAAGATGCCCAATCACCATACAAAGCTAGATTCATAGCTGGTTCTAGAACAAGCACCACCAAGCTTCTTTCAACCCTGTTCATGAGAGTCTTTCACGAGGTAAAGCATTTTAGGAAAGGTATTGCTATTTCTAAAAACTCTGGCGTTGAATGTATTGAAAAAAACCCACCTCAAACTGAACTTGATGCTAAAGATCACATATCCTACGGATCTACCCTACAGACATGTATCCACATGAGATTTCTCGACCTTCTATACTACAATCCCTCATCAAGACCTTTTTGACCGTCTAAGTTCATTAATAGTACCTGTGTTCAAGAAAACTGATCGCAGATATATAAATGTCAGAATTAAGCCATAAAGCATTCTTTAGCTCCACTACATACAAGGGATATCATTCGTGGGATGTTTCTTTGTTTATAGAGTGGCTTGTATTTCTCATTAAAAATATGTATGTGAAATTTGGCAACACAATATATCAACAGCATATAGGTATTCCAATGGGTACTAATTGACGGTTCTGTTATGAATATGACTACGCAGGCGCTTTAAAAAAACAATCAATTCAAAGCCTGTTCCTACTCATTCACCAAATGCTAAATAGACGATCGTCTCTCTGTGGATAATCGCTATATGAATGACGCAGTGAAGGATATATGTCCACCTTCACTGGATTAGGAGGAAACTACAGATAGCCCTAACGGCACATCATATTTAGACATATATCTCTATAAAAATGAAGCGGGCCTTCTCGGCCAAATAATGAATGACGGACCAGACGCTTGTAATTTCGTTCACTGCACCTCACTTATACAAAGGTCATAGTTTTTGAATCGGTGTTGCGACAACATACGATGTACCTGAAGCCCTAATAAAATGGGTCATTGGAAATGGTACATTCGCATCAATATATTGATGCTCGAAGTGTTCTGCCTTGACTTTGTCTTAGGAAGCCAGAAATCTCAGCTCTTCAAAAATCTACCAAGTCCTAAATATCTTAAGATTCAAAGACAGGAACCTGTCTATTCCTATTATTCCCAGTAAGTAAACATTCAATACTTTGCACTTCAGGTAATCATACAATCCATTTTATTGTATATTATTACTCGGCTTCTTTTAGCTTTATCTAATAGCTGTTCAGTTGGAAGACTAATAATCACAAGCAGCCCTAGCTTTTCATACCTTGGTCACCAATGTCTGCTACCGTACTATATTATTTGTATGTAAGCCGTAGCTCAAACATCTTGAATGAAGGCCTGTCTTGATTTCCCGCTCCGATTAATCAATCTTTGTATTTCTTTTAAGTTTTTTTTTTGGGGAGGTCAGCAGCAACTGTTCCTGACTCTGTAAATAACATCATTTTACGTTAGCTGAAGCACATTTTGGATGTTCTTTTTTGTATATTCATGTTGATCCTGGCCAGTATGAACAGGTTTGGTTATAACATCATATAGGCTGCTATTTGTTGTCTTTCTTATACCTCACCTTTGCTCCTTTTGATAGCAATTCCTCATATAATTTTTACATTAACTTCATTCTTGTAGATGACGCAATTAATCAAATTGTGCTCTGATTGCTGAAGACGATTGCTTGTTATTTACTTAAGATGTAATCAGCCTCAAATCTGGGCTGAAATCGATGTCTCTCAAACTCAGCGAAAGTGACATATGTTACAACAGGTACAAAATGAAACACATTTGACCACAAAAAACTAAACTTGTTTCTACCATTCACGAGAAAATAGAAGGAGTTGATCTTTAAAAATAAACAGCATGGCATGCCGTTTATTTTTCCACGGCCGTGTCAACAAGCGTATACACATATGGTGCATTCTACTAACGTATGCTATGCGACATCACCGAACCGTAGGCACGAGCCATGACGTTATCCCATGGCTGCAGCTGTGCAGCATTCAAATTCGTGAGCGTCGCTATGTCACTCATACGTCACGCAGTGACGTCATTTTCCTCTCCGCGTACAACACACACTCAATGGCGAGACAGAAGAGCCGCCGAAGCGGGCAGAGTTACAAATTTCTCTGACAAGATATTCTTGCATTCGTTGTATATGACGATCCCACTATCGTCAAATATAATACATATGATGCTTTGGTGATCTTCCCTGCTGAAAAAACGCACAGGAGAGAGTTTACAAAATCCATCCATTTTGAGGCTGATTACATCTTTAAAAATGACTTTTCATTTCATTTCGTCAGCCCATCAGGCTGCGGGGTCTAATTTTCGAGCAAACGAGCTCCGCCTATTTATAGGAACAAACTTGTCTAGCATAAATGATATTACTGACAAAGATCCAGATTCACACACACGAAATAAATGCTGTATTTCATTTAAACGGCTCCAAAAGTTCTGGCAAATGACTATCGCTACTTATCCGGGTATCCTTTCCTACTCTAAAAGATACTTTAATGTGATATACAACGTAATACATATTATCAAGCTTGAGAATGCTGTACACTCGAGTTACATGTTATAGCGCACTTTCAAAACTATGAAGTCATCTATATGGGAGGCATACACCGTATTGATCACTATTTCTTGCTGTGTCTGTAGACTACTCCGAATAAATTCAACTCAATTCGGTTATAGACGAAGTGTGCCATTGCAAACAGATAGAGGACCGACTTAACCTATGGACTTACTGTTATAAGTAGTGACTGGAATTAAGTGTGCCGGATAGCTGATTGGCACGTCCAGTCACGCCGTCTGATACTGCAAAGTGGGATTACGTGCCAACAGTCATGTTTGAGATATACAAATTGGATTTCGAGATCACTACCATTTTCTTTGGCCAATAAAACAAATTACGACCTGTCCCAATACACAAATACAAACAGAGAAAGCAGGCGAAGTGACCGTATGAAAGAGTGATATACTGAACAGCACAAACAAATCAGAGCTGAACAATTCACCTTCAAAAACCCTAATTGACGTCAAATGTAAAATAGGCCAATTTCATCAACACGACATTGGTATTCTGCAGCAGACCTTCGCGCCGTTGTGCTATACATTCTAGGACATGACTGTCTGGATGAATTCAGGTAATTCACCGAGGAAATCGAGAATGTCTGCGGACATTTCTTCGGCTCTTCGTTCTCCTGTAAATATCATTATCTAACACATCAATCGCACACGGCGAGGAGGTTATTTCCATCAGTTTACTGATCTTGTGGAAGTAAAGACAAAGTCTTGCAAATTATCAGGTGTGTGACTTGATCAATCCAAATTTTTTTGTGCAATCGAAATTTCTAACTGCTAGACGACACTAATTTGGTCGCCTAAAAATACATGCAATTTGTTGAAATAGCAAATAATCTCAATACTTAATAAAACACGTGTTAATAGTTTTCAAAAACTGAAATTTTCGCATTCACTAAATATTTCCTGCATTGGTCGATTGAAAGTTCGTTTAAATAATTGAAAAGTAAGGCGTCCGACGGTCGCAAGAGGAGAGAGTTATGTGATTTCTTCCACTTGATTTCGCTGTTGTGCTCTGCAATCGGTGACGTCATCTAGGCTCACGACCTTGTTACTATTCGCCAAGTCTCAGTCTGTTCTCCGCTTTCTACAAACAATTTCAAGTCTAATCATTCCTTCGGCCGTTTAGACGGAAGGTATATGCAATCGAAGACAGGAGATAGTCATCTGGTGTCTGAAAGGTCAAGGGGGAAAATTTGATCCGACGAAAATTATAGCGTGGCGTGACGTCATGAGATAACGTTACGCGTTCACGACAGCGACGTCTTCAGTTCCTTCGACGTGAAGAAGACGCGTCCTAGTTCATTCGCAGACTTCATCGAACACAGCCACCACATGTCATGCATATGGATTTCGGATACTGAGCCGTCATAATTTAATGAAAATAGCGCGAATATCAAGGAACATAAGTGAGGCGCGTTTTCGGGGTAGACCATCGTTCATCGATTTCCCATTCTCCTCCAAATTGACTCTTGATGCTTGATTGATTTGTTTACCAAACCAATTCCTCTTTTACCATCCATTCAATCAAAATATGCACTGTTATAAATTACCGTTGTTTCACAGTAAATGTATGTTGGAGTTTACAGTACATTCAATCGCAAACACATTAATCTGTAAATTGAACTGTGATATTTCAGTTGACATCGACTGCAATGGGTAAACTGCGCACACACGGAACATAAAACTCGTGTTTTCTCTGAAAGGAGGTTGATATCTTTGCACACGAAACGCTCAGTTGCAGGAAACATCCGACACCTGCGTTGTACGATACAACATTTAGAGCATTATCAGAACACGCGCTGGGAAGGACGCAGCGGCTAACTATAACTTTCGGTCTACAGTACGGAATGGTTTTGGTTTTGTCCATCTTCACATTTGAAGCTATATACTACACTAACGTTCCGTCATTTAGTGTTCGACTTGCATATGCGAAGATGGGTTTTATCTGACTTGGAGTTGCATCCTACTATTCGTGTAATAATTGCACAGATTCGTTCGTGATTATATTTACGAAGCTTGTGGTGATCGCATTTGTAAACACGAAGAGCAATGACCATTTCGGCCTTCCAGTGACCTACGTTGCCGCGGAACAGATAATTGTAGACAATGGTGTCACATAATTGTATTGTTTAAAGAATGTTAAAACAACGGTAATTGTAAATTACAGGGCTACCCAAATTTTACAGTTGAATGCCTGTCAATAAACGGTAATTATAAAATACGGTGCAACATTTTACAGTTCAATGCCTGTTAAAAAACGGTAATTGTAAAATACGGTGCAACGTAATTTTACGGTTGAATGTACTGGCACCTTTTCTGCCAGTACATTTAACTGTGAATTTACGGTGCGATTTATAACAGTGTGGACAAAAATTGGACAGTTGCAACCTTTGCGTTTCACCTTATAACTTCAGATCGACAAGGAAAAACAGTGGAACAGTAGAAATATTTCCTATGCATAAAGGGGCAAAAGTGTCTACTCCACATTGATTCAGCCGTGACAGGACTACGTTTTGTACGTTATTTCGTGATGGCACAGTACTTACTTATAGATCGTTGTCTTTTCTGCCGAAATTATAGCGAAATATGTCGAATTTCATATAAAATCTAAAGAGAAGGTAACTCAGCTGAGTTTCCTTCGATCAGACAGTTTCACTTACCATCCGTGATGGAATCACCTATAACGGACTCGATTTGATAGTGTTGTACCTGCATATCCCCGTTCTGTGATGAATGACAATTCAGAAGTGCATGATACAGCTGAACAGCATTGACTGACGAATTCTCTCTACTTCAAGGTCCAAAACGTTAAACAAGCGGGAGAAGGACGCCCATTCTTCTCCATGCAGTATTATCAGTATTTTTAAAAGATAATCTGTTTGTCAGATGGGGCTTTGTCCGCCGACATTTCCCTAGGATTCCCTTATAATTTGAATATTGCTTCACTTCTGGTGTGTTTCTTTTCATAATGTTGCCAATTCATAAAATGAGAAAACTCAGTCCGTACAGGGGTTCTCGTACAAATATATTCTTGCCAACACGAGGCTACAAAATAGAGCTGGGACGTAAGTACGGAATAACGCTACAGGACAAAATGAACATATATCCAAATATCCAGATTGTGAGAATTCTGGTTACAGGGTAAATTTATAACGCGGCGGTGTTCACATTCTCGTGAAAATCATATTCAGCTGAACCCATCTAAATATACGAAGAAGACAGAGATACTTTCGTCCCGAACAGTGTAACATCGATGAACATCCGATTGTCCATGCCGTTCCAACACAGAACATTGAAGAATTACTTTTAACTTGTACTATATACAATGTATATTCAAAATGCATACGATAGCCATGCGTTCTTCATCAGATTCCATACATTGCGATTATCGTTTATCTGCAACGGTCCAGCGGGAACTTGTCAGCCAAAAGCGCGCAATCAGGGACAAATCAGACGTGATTCGTGATACAGACAATCTTGATAAAATCCTGCCTAGTCTCGATTCCAGAATGATTCCACCTGGACTATATTGTAGGTGATTGCTTTTCGTCAGTGACTTTACAATACCAAATGGTTGACAGAGTAACACATTAGTGATCCGACACTATGTCTTCCTATAAGTCACCATACAATACACGGGAACATCGGTGACCATCGGAATGTTCAAGCCGTTTCAACACATAACATTGAAAAATTACATTTAACATGTACGATAGCCATGCGTTCTTCATCAGATTCTATAAATTGCGATTATCGTTCATCTGCAACATAGAGGGAACCTAGCAGTCAAAACAGCTTAATCAGATGTGGGACAAATCAGACGTGATCCGTGATACAGACGATCTTAATAAGATCCTGCCTGGTCTATGCCAGAACAATTCCACCCTAAGTATATTGTAGATGCACACTATAATCGCTTTTGGTCAGTGACTTTATAATACCAAATGGTTGATCGAGTAACACTTTAGTGACCCGATACTGTGTCTTCCTCCAAGTCACCATACACTATACACGGGAACAGGATTAACTTTATTACCGAGATTTTCGAGAGTGAGTTTGACTAAAGCCTACCTATAATGGTCTTATGAATCTCAACGATACTATGGTTATATCCTTTGCCATTCACCAACAGCGAGACTCTCCATCTTTCGTACTTGCAGCTAGGTTTTGTCTGAGATAAAGTATACTATATTTTAGTATATTAATTCCAGGTATTGCCTATCAAATTTTATAGTGCACGTGACCAATGTGAATATCCATGTACACGCCGTGTAAATAGCTGTTTTCTGCAGAAAAATATTGTAGTGCACAATGTTTCGTGTCCATGAACCCTATATATGTCTCAAAGATTATAACCCATAAAATTAGGACACACTTCCCTGAATCATCTTATTAGCTGTCCTAATCCTTTAACGTGGGAAGGGGATAGGAGATAGAGGAGGAGAGGAGACGAGAGGGGTGGGGGTAGAGGGGACAGATACGGCTATTACACTGGCAAGACATTAGGAGTTTCCTATCATGAGATCCAATTATGTCCGCCCATATATGATTGTACATTTTTGAGTATCCCCTGTATTCAGACTGTCATCTTGACAAATGTTTCCTGCCATTCCCTGCTCAAATACTTCCTGCCATTCCCTGCTCAAATAACAGCCATCATTCTTGCACCCGTGCCCCACAACCAAAACCCCGTACCCTGACTGGTCTACATGAAGCTACAATTATGCTACTGTGTGATGAAGGAGGACTGCTCCAGATCATCTCCATAATTATTGTAATAAGTAAACAGGAATCAGCTTGACCGTTCTAAGTCTATAAGAGACGCTATTCTGTCTGATACATGGGTATGGAAGGACTGATGTGATGGCATGAAGGTCATCTATACCGGGGCTCGGTGATGCAGCACATCTGGGATGCTCAATACATGTACACAGCGGTGTATGGATAGTACCCTGAATATTCAAACTCAGATTCCACATGTAACACGCTGAAGTGGTCTAACATTCGTTGACAGCTTCATGCGCATGCATGAGGTTTTTTGATTATTCTTAATGGCGGACAACAAACATACCGAGACGCCACCATCGCCCAATCTTAGCTTGTGGAATTGACTCATAGTCGCACGTTTAGGCATCGGACGTGTATTCGTTTCAATCAAACTCGTTGATGGCTTTGGAGTAATTAATAATATTACTTTCTATTGATTTAGTGTATTGATAAGAAATTCACGGCGGTTTGCAGTCCGTATAAGTGATATACTCATTGTCCATGAACCTATATCAAAAATATCAATTCATCATGCTCGATATGCGTCTGTAAGACATTACAACGTTTATACTGAGAAATTAGAAAATCAAAGATTTGTTCCACTGGGACTCAAACATACGTTGTCTATGACACCAACCATCTAGCCTCACAAGACTGACACGGTGTCACGTCATCTTCATTTTAAAAGCCATCCGCACATTAATTCCTATACATGTACACTGCTATATACATCTATAGTTTGTAGTGATGAGCCTCTCGTGAATGCTGTCTGTGGTGTAATTACAACACAATAAATTACAATGTATTGAACTGTTATGAAAACAAGAGTGCATCACGGGATATCTTCCAGTTCTGAGGCACTCCATTGGTCAGTTCAAATTTTTAAAAAAGAAACCCTAGATTTCCATTGGTCAATGGAGAAAACTGGAAGAAATCCAGCCAATCATAGAGTTTCTTTTCTATAAAGGTTCAAATGTTCAAACAGCCAAGACAGCAAAGTCAGAATTCTCAGGATGTAAAATCCACGCCTCTGAACAGATTTATGGAAAATTGTCCACTCCAAGATAGGAGTTTCGATTGTGATAATTATTACACCCCCACCCCCACCCTGGCAATATATGTCACCTGCTCATTAACCTTTCTGCATTGTGGGGTTAGTGATCATTAGTATGCCAGTTTATACAAGTTAATTAATCCACTCACCCCCTCCACCCCGCCTAATTGAATGTACAGACAGGAGATATGTGGGCTTTACATTCAAAAAGTTAATCCATTCAAAATGGCTGTAATGGAAATCCACCGGTTGCATAAGCCTCGTACAGCAGAAGCACATTTAGCAAGAAAAAGTCTTCAAAGGTTCATGCAAGTTTTCTACCGTCTGAATCCTTTCGTAATACTGTATATCTTGTCGTTTCCATGGCAACCTTTTCCAGTTGGTTATCGATCGTGTTAGCCTGTTTAAAGACTGACTTTCACAGATTGGGGTTAGATTTTACAGTATATCACAAGAATTCTCCTAGGGTTCACTTGCTTACGTCGAAACTCTAGGGAATATATCTATAAGCTCTGAATAAATCTCAGACTATACCCTTAGCAAACATTATTCCTCGCTGTTTAATAGTATGCCGACATGCACTTCCGAAACTTTAATAACATAAACAGCAAGCTGAATCTTCCAGTTTTTATCCTTCCAGCATAATGTTTATTGTAAAAATAAAATCCGGAAGAACTAAAGAACTTTATTTTTCGTTTGCGAATAAACAATTTGTAATGAGATTTTTGCGGGCTTTTATTTTTCGTTTGCGAATAAACAATTTGTAATCAGATTTTTGCGGGCTGATATATATCATATCGTCAAACAAGCATTACTGGTATACATCATCTATTCTCATCCAGGCAGTTACTGTAAACATTCTGTCGTCATCCAAGTAGTTCCTGTATATATTCTATCATCATCCAAACAGCCCCTTGTATACATTCTGTCGTCATCTAAGCAATCCCTATATATATATTTTATCGTCAAACAAAGAGTGCATGTATGCATTATATCATCATTCAAGCAGTCCATATATATATCCTATCATCATCCAAGCAGTCCCTGAAAACATTCTGTCGTCGTCCAAGCTGTCCATGCATACATCCTATCGTCATGCAAGCAGTCCTTATACATTCTATCGTCACCCGAGCAATCACTTTTCATAATATATATAAGCTTCAGATCCTGCATTTTCTAGCTAGCCAGCCGTCGTAGTCATTTTCAAGGTCGTTTATCAGCCTGTCATGTCTGTGCACTTGAGAAACCCCCGATATGACTACAGACCTCAAGCTAATGTCGCTGTTATTATCCCTGGCACACAAGAGTCACGTGCCTGGTGAGGTGTGGGCTTATCTGACCTGCTCTTTGAGGCAGCATTTTTAAATGAGGTTACTGTCTGAGCGGAACAAAAGGGCCAATCAGCGTGGACTTCAAAGCGTGAATAAGAACGGTGATATAAGCTTGCTGTCTGTAGACATAAAGCAGATCCCAAGTTGGGTCATTGGAAAGTAACTCATTCAGTCTTGGTTTTATTAGCCCGGAACACAAGAGTAGTGGAAAAAGACAGTTCAATTCCGAAAGCGTAATACCACAAGAGCATGAGCAGGATCAGGGAGGGAAAGCGGGAGGCACGATCAGGCCGGAAACAAGATCAGGAATCTGTCATACAGATTCGATACCATAATCAGTGGATTGGAAAGAGAAAGTTAATATATAAGCGAATGGTCATAATATGAGTAACGGTTAAAAGATTAGTAACGGTCAAATTTCGAGGAATTGTTAAAATATGAGTAACGGTCAAAATATGAAGAAACGGTTAAAATTAGAAGCGCTCTGGTTGGTTACTGGATTTAGTTATAGAGCGAAGATAGCCATTGGATAGCATATTGTAGGTAATGGAGCTGACGTAGGTTAGTTTGTAGGCCCACTTTTACTGGAGAAAACCAAACAATCAGTAAGCGATCATTCACATGCTCAGGAAGAGCCACAGCAACAGACTACCTTATTGGTCATCTTAGTTCAAATCTACAAAATTATTATTCATGGATGTTACTTTCTGTATGGAGATGCTTGGATTTTATTCAGCAAGTCAGGTCAACATATTGCGCGTATATAGCGACCAACCTCATGTCCAAATCCGGTTAATCCGAGGTGTATCTGCGATATGACATCATATGGATTAAGTATAATAATTAGCGATACGGTATTGATATTGTTGGAACATCATGATGTCATGTCGGCATCAATGAAAACTGTTGACCACTTCTCTCTTGTAGAAACTAGCCTATGTTTTTATGTATACTACGATTGCTTTCTTGAGTTTGGTGTTAATGCTGTTACATAAATTAGGTATTTGGATCATTGGACGCGAAGATTCTTCAATGGACGCTTGTATCCATGGTGTTCAGGAAGCGTATTCGAGATACAGTCTTTGCAACAACTTGAAATACAAGCGTCTAATCCGTCATTTAATAATCAACCGTTGTCCAAGAATTTCATATAATATAGCATTAGCACCAGATTGAAAGAATAAAGCATAGTGTACATAAAACTAGGCTAGTTTCCTACAAGGGAGAAGCGGCCAACACGTTTCAATAGTTTTGCAAAGTCATTTTGATCAAGGGATTTTTATCAGCGACAAGCAATAGAACAGAAGACATCCTCTTGTAAAACAATACCGTTTATTTATTATAAAACATTTATTTTAGGTTGGTTGATGGATGGAGCATGGAAAAAGACCACCATCGAATGTCGAATCTCATGACTATATTATTCAAATTAATACTGAGCGAATATTCTTTAGCTACCCAGGTCAAATGACTCTTTCTCTCATTCACTGGCTACAAAGAGATTCAACCAATGGTCGGTGATTCGCCACTGTAATTCCTTCATAGTCCCGTCGCGGGGGCGATTGTAATACAATATCCCACATGAGCAATCTCCGATCAAACTAGACATGAACCTACGTGCCTTTGACTGCGAGTTTACTGTGAGATGCTCTCAAGGAAAGTGATGATTCAAATGCCTGAAATCAGATGCCTGAGGTTTCAAATCACCCCCCTTATATTGATGAGGCACATATATACGTAGGTCTACTTCGCGCAACGACAGACCGAACCATTTCCTAAATGTGAAGCTCGTTTGAAAAGCGCACGCCGGTTGTTTTTGATTGACCCGCCGCATACATTCCTAACCACATGGCGTTTGTGGATGGCGGTTTGGCTCCAAGATTTTTTTGCCGAAATTCAATAACATTTGCACATCAACCGGCATTCGTAATCTGTAATTTGGCATGTCCTTTATTAGTAATAAATTAAACCAAACTTCAATCATGTTTATGAAGGTAATAGACAAATATTGGACCGAATATCCAAAACTGGTTGCGAGCCAAATAGAGGAGGCAAGACGATCGAAACCTCTACTGGGCCCTTAATGGCTGGATCGGTAGCTGTGATGTACAGGTCCAGATCCATACCACGAGTACTCACAGCTTAAGGTTTTGGAGCTAAGACTAAACCATTGAGTCCAATATTCCCCCCCGTAGCTCTGTCCCCTAGTGGGAACATCATCCCTAGCCATGGTTCGTCTGACAAAGTCGAGCCATGACAGAAGACCAATTCAGCAGGACGAAGACCAGCCGTTTAGTAATCGGCTTTCCGAACAGCCTTTCCGAATATTTGCATTTGCTCTCATTTTAAACGGACGGTTTGAGTACTATAGCTGTACTTCCCAAATAAGAATTTTACAGTCATATCTAAGTCACTCGATAAATGCTCAAGATATTCTCGTTACATTGTTTAATTGTGCTATGCTTCACTGCATTTTGTATTGTACTTTATTTTTATTGTTTTTTTTTCTGTACGTTCTGACCCTAACGGGGTGTAACAGTACAATTAAGGTATATGTATATACAAACCTGCATTATGGAGCATGATTTGTAAGGGAGGGACGGGATGTTACTTTTGTTTTGCAACCTGAGAGGGCACCTTCCATTACTTTGTTCCGCTCCCCATGTGCACTTACGGGTTCGTGACCTATGATCCTCAAGCACGACCCAAACAAGCAACAATCTGAATTATAGTATGCACAACGCGCAACCATCCAAGTAAAAGAGGCAAATAAGGTACATTGATCATGAACTTTCATTCTGACATTTGTGTACTCCGATCAATATCTATGCATGTCGAGTAGCCTATGTTTGGAAATATATTATACGGCAAGCTGGGTAGTTATACTTATCTGGTGCGTTATGACATAATAACTGTGCAAATATCGTGAGACCTATTTGAAATAGAACATTTTTTTATCAATGCGAGAATGACATCCAGAACAAACCGTGTTGGGGAAGCATACACGAGAGCACGTGTATATGAAAAGTGATCTGATCTCATATAAGAAAGCAAATTTTTCAATCGCTGTCATCCAGTCGAACCCTGTAGGCTCGCTAGACGACCAATATCAACTGAGGTATCCCGAATGTATACAGGTAATTAATTATAACACGTCGCAAGACAGCTGTATAGGTCTGGCTCTAAATCAGGCCAGATTTTCCAGGCATGTTTATATTAAATCTCAGCCTGGTGAAATCAGAATTTGGGTTATATCTGTTCAATACATATAGGCCTATGGACAAACACAGGGATAAGACGCCCACGCAAGAGATTACCTAAAGGATTCTCGTGATTTAGCAGTAATAACTAAATCTTGAATAAACACTTCCATGTACCGGTAGACCGAGAGTCCGTGAATGAACGTTGCGATTCTAAGACAATATTATATAGCACATTATGACTAATACCAACTGCAAAATTATTTGCTTTTGACGCAATTGTTTCTATTTGGAGGACTTCATCTATCCCATTATATATTAGCTTCGCATCAGAGACCAGAAAAGGGGAAAGCATTGTATATATAATTAGAATAGTTCAGATTTACCGTCCAGTACTTGGGAATTTCATATTTCCTATTTCTCATAAACGTAAAGGCTTGTAATATGTGGCCACCCACCAACGAATTATTTTCAATTTGCCTTAATCAATCAAAGATGGCATTCGAATATTTGCATATACACATCCACAAATGTATACGTATAATTTAACTTACGTCTTCGGCCCTGGCTCTTCCTCTTCTTCTTCGCCGTCTTCACATTGTAGCGAAGTCTGTTCTGTACTTTCTTCCTCGGCCATATTGTCCGGCATGGTTGAAGATGTCCGCTACAGTTCCCAGCCCAAATCTCGTCCTTCAAAACCGTCGTCTGCTTCAGTGGATTTTGCTGGAGACAAAGGTCTGCTGCAGGGATATTCCAGTATTATTCCAGTCTACTTCTCTCTCGAACATGGACCATGCCACTGTAAGCTGACAGGGATAACAAGACTTGGCATTTTTACCGCCGTGTCTTCAAAGCAGTGAGATAATAAGCTACCGACAGTGGATCGCCTAATGAAGAGATGACAAACAAAATCCGCGAATCTTTGGCTTCCAATAATGCCAGAAGCACCGAAGACACACATCCGATTGATATTTTCGCCTGCCGGTAAAATCCTGGTTACATCATAACTGAGGAGTTCTTTAGGTACGTCTGGGTTGCTGGTCAATTGTAACCCAACTATACTGACTTAAGGTAAATAGGTTGCAAATCTGTGATCATAAAACGTATGTCGCTCTGACAACCGGTGAATCGAGAGCTTATACAGAGCACATGCAACATATCAACTAGCTGCATATCTATCGTTCACCGTTAACCGTATCAGATTTATAAATCCAATCTCAGCTGAGCGACAGATGCTACTTATGTGCACATAGTACACGAGAGTTTTATTAGCAGTATTTGCTGAAGCCTTGCTTTAGGTTCCATAATAGGAACCTTTAGTTGGTATGATCGGAGACGGTGGTGATAACAATTAAGCCAGAGTTATTGATCAAATGCGACTATTAACAGAAGGAAGTCAATGATTTCAAGTTCATCCACTCTGCCTTCCGAATTAAAGCTGAATATCAAACTGTGAGAGTTCCCGTTAAGATACGTGCTTTTCCAACACAGATCAATCACGCCATCGACAGAATCGCGAACAATGCGTCAGTTAAATCTGTTCGTCGATAGAAACGAAAGCTAAACAGAACCGGCTATACTTAACCACAGACTGCACCAATTCGCTCACGCAGCTTTCTGGTGTTCCCATTACTGAGGAAAGCTATGCAGATCAATCGATTTTCCAATATTGATTCAGACAGCGGTGTTACCAGCCGAACAAGTCTTCTCGACACGGGGTGCTGCCCCAAACCTCAAGGTTCCGTATGCATTTTCCCGATCCATCAATTACCCCGTGATTATGACATAGCTGTATATATCCGGCCCCAGAGACAGTATGCCTGCTCACAGACAAATTGAGTGCGTTATCAAGTACGTGAAAACAGAATGGGTCGTATATGCAAACAAACCAGGTGTACTAGTTCATTTGGTTGCTGTTTATTTTAGTTTTATAGACGATTATGCTCTGGAATTATATAACCTTGATCGATGGAATACTCAAATCAGATATATGACGTTCATATAAAGTGCGTACTTTAGAACCACATACATATTTTATGTTCAGAAATATGCTCTATATACTGGGATGTATTACCAAAATGAAGACGATATTTTCAAATTCTCTAAAAACGACCGTATATGAATATCCAAGGGTTTTTTCTTGTTTTCTTGAACTTTACTTCGACAAACTGCCTGCGTTGGAGATCGGCCATGGGACCACTGCAGGTGTTCTATCCGGTACTGCTAATTACCACAACGGACTTTCAAATTACCACAACGGACCCACAACGAACCCCAAAATTACCACAACGAACCCCAAAATTACGACAACGGACCCACACCACACCAGGTCTCTCAAAGGAGCACACGGAGCCACTTATACTTTAAGATGGTTATATTAAGAGTGTCTACTATATTAGAGTCGTACAACACAACACAACCCAACTTGTTTCTATATCCTAATATATCCTATATAGAATATGCCTAAATATGTATCCAAGGTATGGAAGAACATCGCGAAGTATTAAATATTCTATAACAATTGTGTCGATAACATCGAGTTAACCGTGCATTTATTACACGTTTTAGCACGGTTATGTGAAATCAACACCCGTCAAGTGCAGGTGTTCATTGGGAGACTCAATTTCACAAGTCGGATGAGGAAAGGGACGTCTGCTTTCATACAAGTAACAATTGAATAAAACAAACAAGTTAATTACAAGATGCAATTTCTTTATCAAGTTTAATTGTTGTTCCCATCGTGAAATTGATTAACAAAGCGACACAAATAGACATACATCCACGTAATTTCCACACAGCTGACAGTATCACTCCCCATTGAGAGATCACATAATCTCGTCCACTGACATGATGCCAACCGAGACGGGAGTTTTCTCAAGAAAGGGGAGAAAGGTTGTCAAAGTTTAAAATATGTTTTCAGCTTTTCATTATTAATCTTCGCTGATAATCAATTTGGGTTGTACAATAGAATAGAAAATAATGTTTTCATAAGCGTGCCCAATGGTTATTTCACGCACGGTTAGTGTTTTCCTACACTAACCGTGCGTGAAATAACCATTGGGCACGCTTATGAAAACATTATTTTCTATTCTATTGTACAACCCAAATATAAATATAAAAAGTTTATAAATTTTGAAACTTTCCCACACAAACCGTGCGTAAAATAACGATTTAGCACGCCTATGAAAACATTATTTCTTAAATAACGTAAAGCTTGTAGCGTTTACTGCAATATTTCAACACTACTAAGTAATTTCCTCCAAATATCATCGCCTGCTTCTTTAAATTGAAGAATTTATGGGAAAATATCACATGGGCATCGAGGGGAGGAAAAAGTGTCCGTGTAACACTTGACAATTTAGCTTTCCATCTTTCAAAATTGAAAGGAAAAAGATGGAAATCTCTACATCGCTCCCGTATTGGAGCTTTCCATCTGGCAAAGTTGAAAGTAAAGAGATGGAAAACTCGACCCCTTCCCCGTATTAAGCAGTCCTATGATATATAGGAACACGAGAGCGATACTTCTTAAAATTAGTCCCATATCTTCAAATCTGCAAGATATGCACGTCTTATTAATTGAATTAAATTAACAATATTCTCCCCCGAAACGCTGGTACTGTACCACACCCAAATAATTCATTTTGGAAAGCTCGTATACGGGAGCGGTGTCGAGCTTTCCATCTTTCTACTTTCAATTTTGCGAGATGGAAAACTGGAAGTTATCAGTATGGTACTATAGCAACGTCAAGATAGTAGGCCTAGACAATCTTAATATAACAATCTTAATGTACCGGTATGTGGCGTTTTTCGATTCGCACATTCACATCGTAATTTCGCATCTTCGAACCGTAACTTCGCATCTTCGAGCTTCGTATCTCCGCATTGTACCTTCGCGCATCGCATCGTAACTTCGCATCTTCTCCTTTCTTCATCTTCGCATCGTAACTTCGCGCATCGCATCGTGATTTCGCATCTTTGCATCGTACCTTCGCTCATCGCTTCGTAACTTCGCATCTTCGACTTTGGATTCTATGTTCTAATGCCAAACCCACGATGGGCCTTCTCGGCCATCATAGTCAAGTGTGGTTTCGCCAGTAAATCCGTGTAACCTTGCACAGTTCAATTTTCGTTTTTTGTTTTTGTTATCTCAAAACCATAAATTGAAATTTGGCCGTCAATTTTCAATTTCGTTTTTGGATTCTCAAGATCAAAAATAGAAATTTGATCGTCAATTTTCAATTTTTTATTTTGGAAACCAAAAACGAAAATTGAACTGTGCAAGGTTACACGGACCGTGTCGCCCAAATTGGTGAACGACGCCGGATCAACGTAAAGACCTTTTATAGTGTCGTGTTACACGAGTAGATTTCAGGATAATTGATCATCTGGCATATACGGTAGATGAATGAATGCACAAATCAGCATGTGATTTAAAGAGGGATGAACAGTCATCAGGTTTTAGGTCTACTGAATTACCTTTCCATCTTCCTCATCTAACACATCAAGTTCATTGCTAACGCGAAATCCCTGGACTGGCAATCGGTCTGGTAAGCCTTTACTTTTGTGTGTCGGGTTACATACAGGACTGCACAGCTCTATACTGTGCGTTGAAAGATTCTTGTGATATAACCGATGTTAGATTCCAGGATAATTGTTATGTACGTGCTATATAGATGGATATATGCACACTTCATCACGTGATTGTAAAAGGGATAAAACATCATGAGGGTTTAGGTCCATTTCACATAAAGTTGAACGATACGTTCTCAACATCCCGGTACAGAAATCTAAAAGAAATCAACGTAAATCCGCAAATATACGGAATCTAGCTTCGACGGGGCGATTCAAATACGTAAGATCAGATACTACGGCGGGACCATTTGGTGTAAGACCTCCCGCCGAAGATCTGACAATACACTTTGCAGCAGATCCTTTGTGACGTATTTCTATAGATATGTAGGTCTATAGATAATCCAAGCTTACAACTAGTACTCATATTGTATGCCACAACGGAGCGTTTCAGAAATTCGAGCATAATGTTTCGGCGTTCTGAATGCCAATTTCAATAGCACATGTCACGACGACTACAACCACATACGAAATGGCTCTCTCACCATCTTTAGAACCATCTGTGTAAATAGCCTGATGCGGCCAGTATTTCTCTATTAGTAGAGCAAATTCTTGTGTATACACGACCTGGCTCGTGTCTGCCTTTTATATTTCGTCAATGTAATATCTACTTCTGGGTTGATTAACTGCCATGGTGGCCATGGAGTTGGCAAGAGATTGTTGGGTAAAATTTGCTTAATAAGCTTAATACCAGCTGCTACAATGTGTGGTTTCATACGAATTCCAAGAGGTGGAACAATGGAAGGTTTCTTTAAATAGAAATCAACGTACTGAGGTTTAAAAACACGATTATATGCAGGATTTGAATGATTTGAACGCTATTTTGTGATATATTGTAGTGATCGTTAATTCTTCGAAGTTCTAAAGGAATTTCAGCTGCTTCAACATATAAGCTTTCCTTAGGGGATTTTCTGAACGCTCCGAGGCAAAGTTTTAGTCCTTGATGGAGAATAGGATGCGGAAATCGCACCAAGCCCCGGGTAGGTCTAATAGAGACAGTAAATTCCGAGTAAAATCAGCCTGCAAGACTAGAAATATTGAACCAAAGTTATTTCCAAGTAATTGGTAATGCATATGAAGAATTGTAGTATCTGGTAAATCAAAATGGCAACGTTCACAACCTTAAAAAATCATCCTATTGGAGGCCCATAGATCTACGTGTTCATAGATTTACAACCTACAATCACTAACGGCATTTTATCTTTTATTTTTTTTGTTCAGGCCTACCTTTTTCACTTTTCTTAATTTTCACTATTAGCCTATTTACTTCAAAGATTTCCTAAAACAACCTGAATATTCAATAATCTTCCGTGAAATAAATAACAGAAAATATTCTCGGTTACATGTAGGCATATACTTCAATATAAGTAGATATTAATTCTGATCTGGTCCTTTCGAATACAACTAGGTTATTTGCTTCCCATAATCATTGTCACTGCACAACCGACAGAAGAAGAAATGAGGTATCCACTGGCAATTTGCCAGTTCCGCCTGGACAAAAAAGCTTGATATACAATCAATTTCGATATAAAAGTATTTTTATTGTTTTAGCGTACAATTTGGCAAACTTATGTTTCATTTATAATAAAAGCTTTCCTTGAGTTTGAAGTAATTCATGAAATGCAGTGGCATATACAAAGACATGTGTCTGACCGAACATTTTAACCGCTGTACATTTTATAGGGCTCATATTCTACCCCGCGACTAAGAAAATCCGTGGTTCAAATATCCGGTCAAACTTCAGCATTATATTTTTTTAAGACCGAATGAAACGTAACTTCCAGTTCTTCATTTTGATATTTTCAGTATAATATCGAATGTATGCTCTCTTCAATCGGCAATGTTTAATATCACACGTCCCCGTAAACCGGCAATATTCCCAATTTAATGACCATGAGAAATCGCTGTTTAAACATTGGATACATTTCGTTTGAGACATAATGAAAATCAACTTAGTTGTTACAATTGGTTATGTTCAAAATGCTCAAAAAGTTTCCAAGGTTTATCAAATACTAATTCTAAGGAAACTCGTTGATCTGAAAGTTTTTCCATCGCACAACTACATAATACTATCAATCTCGTGACCACGATAAATGGTGGTCTTTCGAATAGTTAGGACCGCGGTTTTTCGCGAATGGTCCGTTTTCGATTACTTAGGGAATAGTGTCACGTGACTTGGCGAAAAATGCCCGTTTTCGAATTTACTTAGTGCCGCGAATACTTAGGGAACTTACCGTATTATTGATCACAAACGTCCGACTTGAATTAATGAAAGCTTTTCGACATATGGAATATATGCTGATACCAGCTGATTTTTACAAGGGTAAAAGCGTTTGGTGTTCGGTTATTTTTGTCTCGTTTAGCGTTTACTAACGTAACCGAAATTATTACTAACGGTATTTTAACCAAAAGATTTAATAGAAAGATTCACTATCGTTTCGTTTACATTGAGATTAGTTTAATTATTTTCGTTTACCAAGCGAAATGATTTGTCTATTGGATCGATTTTTAAACGCTAGACGGAACGATATCGAAACGGAACGAAAATATGAGCGTTCAAACGCTTTTTGTAAACAAAACGATATCTAGGGTCCAAACGCTTTTCGGAGAAGAAACGATTCCTCGCAAAAGAAACGATGTCTGAATGCTAAATGCTAAACGATGTCTAAATGCTAAACGATGTTTAAAAGCTGAATGCTAAACGATGTCTAAATGCTAAATGCTAAACGATATCTAGCGGCCAAACGCTCTTCGGAGAAGAAACGATCCCCCGCAAAAGAATCGATGTCTAAATGCTAAACGAAAATACGTCTACTCAAACGCTTTCGTGAGCTCAACACTTTTCCACCCTTTCAAACGAAACGATGTTTTAACGCTAGCGAAACCATAAACTAAGGCAAACAGAACGCGGTTTGAATGAAACCATTACCTAAAAAACGGACACCGAACGCTTTTACCCTTGAATATGGAAAACGGTTATCTATTACAACGAAAGGTTTTGTCACAGAGTTAATAATTTCTATGCCACATAATCCATATGCTTTTAATCGTAACTCCGTTTCTTCATATCTAATACGCCCTTAATCCAGACCTAGGGTCGTCCTCCTCCATAACACTACAATATCATACCGATGCAAAGTGAGAGTTAAAGAAGAACTCAACTCCACCATCGAGTTATTTTCATTCACCCCTTTCTTCCGACTTCAATCCATGTAGTCGGAAAT
This sequence comes from Hanleya hanleyi, assembly GCA_036873755.1. NCBI lineage: Eukaryota > Metazoa > Mollusca > Polyplacophora > Lepidopleurida > Hanleyidae > Hanleya > Hanleya hanleyi. Next base: position 3,584 of record JAVTVY010054479.1, on the reverse strand, counting down.
CTATCTGATCATTGGATCTATATGTCTGCCATCCGAAGAGGATGCAAACACTGCAATGTCAGGCGAATGCCGAATTACTCGTCGTTACTGAACAGATAGGTGAATTAAGGATCTGTCTGAGTCTATCAGATTGTTCTCAAACACGAGCCGTCAATGCATTACCGCGTGGAGATAAGATACTTTCTGAGCAATACGTCTGCCTGAATTAACGAGACTACTGAAAATTGACACAGGTACAATGAAAGTATAGGATATGTGTACATCAATAATGTGTCAGTGTTGTGCGCATGTCTGAAGACTGGAAGCGTTTCTAAATATCGCCGAAGAGTTTTAAAGGGACAACGCAATGTCCTCCCCCCTCCTTCAAAAATCGGTTAGATCGCGATCGCTCGATAGAAAAAAACCCATCCCGAAATCATTGAATTAAGATCGAGGATTATCAAAAATACATGTGATATGCCCAGCCTCTGTCCCATAGTCTGGGCACTCGGGTTTTAATCAGGATTTTACCTATGGGTATTATGAGATTAATACTGGTTATCATACTTAGGGACAGACGAACTATAGTTCTCCGTTGTATGTATCAGTCCACCTTTCCATTTCCTCGCGTTCGTGCGAAAAAAGCGATTCGGATAAAAATGATGAACGATTTAAACGATGAACTGTTAATCCAAATCGTGAGAGAAAACTTTTGTTATATTTGGATCGATATTCTGGTACTTAATGAATGATCAAATATCGAGATTAAAGAAAAATCTATTGATGAAAACCACCAATGTCACCATTACCATTGCCATTACCATGTCAAACATATACACAAACTAGTATTTTTATTGGTCAAATGCCTTGAGAGAGAGCCAAACACAACGGTCAGCTGCAGATAATGGCAACTGTTAACTTTGCTTAATAAAGGTGTCAATTTTCAGTCTGACATCACTCTCTGAGATGCATGTCTTCCCCTCATTAATAGATTAATTTATCTGCATGCACACAAAAATACATGGGAACATAATATGCTTTTAATGTACCTTTCATTGGTAATGTGCTACAAATCAACCAATCCCAAACAATGTCGAAACCCTTTAAGGATCGTGAGCACTTAATTTACGGTTGTTGCCTTAAAGTGGAATTTGATACTATAGTTTGACAGATGATATGATGGAATTAAATTAAGCGCAACATTAAAAGAGGGGTGGAAAACGATACCGGAGTACTGACAAGAAGTGATACACCTCGCGAATACTGAGTGTCATTAGAGATGGGTCCTACAACCATTTACAATGAAAGGCGTTTTGATGGCTGCCTACAAACGAATGACACCTATTTGATCTGGCAACTACAATATAATATATGCTCCTTGTAAGTAATATCCCTCACGAACCATTTATCAAGCTCAGGATATCTCCTGGTTGCTTACATCGGTCTTCCGAACTACAATTCCGGATTCCAATATTTAATCAGTCGCAATCGAGATGGGACCATATATTTAGGAAGATCCCTTTTACCTCTGCAGTTATAGGCGCTCGGGTTGTCAGAGTATAAAATGGTATTTTGAAGTAAATAAAATCAGAAAAAAACTTAATACACTCCGAGGCGGAAAACGGTAAAAAGTTTCTTTCGGTTTCAGATTTACAGATATCGGTACTTCTGTGAAGTCATGTGACGCAGTCAGTATGTCGGCACCTCTTCCCACTTCCCTTATATGTGTTGTAATTTTTTCCTGTATATGGCGAGATTCTGCTGGTGAACGTTTCGTCCCCGAGGCCCGGCCCCTGTACAGACCATTTGGTCTTTGATATATGTTGGCATTTATGGGAAGTTGATGCTGGGTCGACATCGGGCCTTACAGACTAGTCTTTTGTGTTAAATGCCGTCATTTGCATCAGACGGCGATACAGCTCACCATTCTCCAATGTACGAGTTGTCACAGCGAAACAGCTCACCAATTACCAGTATACGAGTTGTCAGAGCATTTCCATCATAGCTCTCTAGATTTGTATCTAATACCGCTTATGCCGGTGTGGAAGCAACCGTGGTCCGCCAGATATGAGGGTCCGGGGACCATGGTATCTGGATCTGGGTGCCCTTCGGGCACCCAGATCCAGATACGAAGGTCCTCCCTCGGAAACAGTTGTCCCCCTATCAGCAGAAACCAGGGTCCTGATATCGTTGGTGTCCGGGTCACTGAAATCTAGACAGGAATGTCCCTTCTCATATATATAGGGCCCGGACCGTGGCATCTGGCGGACTATGGGCGCTTCCACAGCTATGAAAATCCTCAGAGTCCGGCATTCTACAGAGTCCGGTTGACCTATATCTGAAACTAAAGGAATAGTAAAAGACTAGAAATTCTGAACACACGTTCGGCCAGCAAATCGGTGGTGCAGTGGGTAAAGGCATAGACGGTGGACAGTACAGCAGAAGGTAAGGTTGTGGGTTCGATCCTAGTCGGGGTCAGTTGAAAATGTTTGATTTTCTGCATTTCTCCTGTACAGCTTTAGTACGTCTTGTAAAGTTATACCGTCGCATATTTGCTAAATATATATATTTTTTTTTTATAAAAAAATAATTTTATGTATTTCAGTCAATATACATATTTACGGTGGCCCATAGAGCCATATACGGCATGCTATTAATTTTAGTTTTGCATATATATTTTTGTTTCGGTTTGGGGGGGGGGGGGAATTCTTTCACTCCTTTCTCTTCACCCAGGTGCAAACGTTTTCGGGCACCCAGATCCAGATACGAAGGTCCTCCCTCGGAAACAGTTGTCCCCCTATCAGCAGAAACCAGGGTCCTGATATCGTTGGTGTCCGGGTCACTGAAATCTAGACAGGAATGTCCCTTCTCATATATATAGGGCCCGGACCGTGGCATCTGGCGGACTATGGGCGCTTCCACAGCTATGAAAATCCTCAGAGTCCGGCATTCTACAGAGTCCGGTTGACCTATATCTGAAACTAAAGGAATAGTAAAAGACTAGAAATTCTGAACACACGTTCGGCCAGCAAATCGGTGGTGCAGTGGGTAAAGGCATAGACGGTGGACAGTACAGCAGAAGGTAAGGTTGTGGGTTCGATCCTAGTCGGGGTCAGTTGAAAATGTTTGATTTTCTGCATTTCTCCTGTACAGCTTTAGTACGTCTTGTAAAGTTATACCGTCGCATCTTTGCTAAATATATATATATTTTTGTTATAAAAAAATAATTTTATGTATTTCAGTCAATATACATATTTACGGTGGCCCATAGAGCCCATATACGGCGTGCTATTAATTTTAGTTTTGTATATATATTTTTGTTTCAGTTTGGGGGGGGGGGGAATTCTTTCACTCCTTTCTCTTCACCCAGGTGCAAACGTTTTCACCAAGGTGAAAGGTTTTTCATCTTGGCGCAAACGTTATCACCCTGGTGGAAAGCTGTTTTAACACAGGTGAAATCCTGTTTTCACCCAGGTGAAAATCTTCTCACCCCGGTGAAAACGTTTCCACCCATGTGAGAACCTTTTCACCCTTTTCCATCCGGGTGAATACTAAATCTAAAGAAGCAAACCTAGAACTAAAAAAATAATACAAAACTGGAAAAA
>JAVTVY010054478.1:0-28636 GCA_036873755.1 Hanleya hanleyi | reverse complement strand
ACACAGCGCCGTCCAGAAAAAACTGGGAGAACCATAGGCGGGTTCTTCCAGAAATCTGTGCCTCTAACAATTGCTTGGAGTGGGTATTGGGGTACAGGATGGCAGGTCTACATCCTATATAGGTGAAAGTCAAAGGATCATATATTACATCGGTGGCATCTCAGGTGTGGCACATCTGGTCTGTGTTGTCTTCAGTGAGTATGGTTTCAATTGTCCGTGGTTGTGGTAGGCATTGTTCGATTTGTTTTGAATGTAGAAGCTGTTCTTGTTTCCGTTGATTGTCCGTGGTCAAGGTGTGGGTTTTGGTGATTCCACTGAAATGGCTAGGTCAGGGTGGTTTCTGGGGTGTTGTCACTCACGGTGCTGTTTTATAATATTTGTCGTCATCGGTGCTCTGTTTCATGGCTGGTCTTACTCGTCTGTGGTCTTCAGTGTGCTGTGTCTGTATTACAAAGAATAGAAGAGTTTGTAGTTTCTTGTTTTCTGGTGTTATGTTTTGCCACTGACAGGCACTATCGTGATCTAAGTCACACATGATCAATAGCAATAATTAATTAGGTACTAAATATTATAAATAAAAATATTATTATAATTAAAGCCGATTGTGAATGTTTGATATAACCTCCAGTCTTCTGCCCCTGCTAGAAAACCGGACGGTTAACATTCGTTAAAGAGGGTTGAAAATAAGGGAACACAATTTGATCGGTGCTCATTATTAGGAGCTTTTAATTTGATCAGTGAGTTTGTCTATGTTATTGCTATGACATTTTGATTGGTTAGTGTCCAAATTTGATCAGTCATTTCTGATCACTGACCCTTATTTCCGCCCCTGTAATATAGTTTTGACTCTAAGCGTGCTGCATTTATTTAAATTATAAAAACGAATCTATATATTCAGCTGATTACATACAAAGTGAGTACTGTTCACTTGCAGTGTGCCCGAGATCATTGAAAAGGGTCTTGAACATACATAGGATAACAATAAAAAGTGTGAAATCTTGCTCGCAAAGTGAGTACTGTTCTTACAAAGTGAGTACTTACGACTGATTATTTACAAATTATTTGTATGTAATCAGCTGAATATATAGATTCGTTTCCAGTACAACATTAGCTCTGTAGAAGGCATTAGGTTAATGCCGCAACGTAAGCATTAAATATGCTATTTCCAGAGACCAGTTTTACGTTCCTAATTCCAATTACATATCCTGGATGAATGAGAATCTACATTCTTAATCTCGTTATTATTATTACTCAGCATTGTTGCCCTGATCGCGATAGCTATGCAATGGAAACGAATCTTGAGGCGTAACTCTCTCTCGGCAGCAAGAAATCATTTAGATAATTTGAATTGTTGACAGCCGCCGTAATCACTGTCGCAGCATATTTTTGGCTTCAATGTATTACACATCGTATAATTCCGCTTAACCCGGGGCTAGGGGCCGTATGAACCCATGTACTTCAAGATTCCCATGGTACTCATATGAACCAAATCAAAGCGTGACTGAGATACATCATTCTTTAGATGACGACTTTACAACGAATATTATGGATTAAGAATACTGATCAGCGATACGGATTTGATATTTTTGGAACATCATGATGTCTTGCCGGCATCATTGAAAACTGTTGACCGCTTCTCTCTTGCAGGAAACAAGCCTATGTTTGTGTATACTATGATTGTCTTTTTGAATTTGGTGCTAATACTGTTATATGGAATATGGAATAGGTCTTTGGATTATGGACGCGGGTATTCTCTAATGGACGACGGCTGAATTATGAATGACGGACCAGACGCTTGTAATTACGCAGGATATACGAATAATATCTGTTGTTGGAAAAGCTAAAAATAGATTCGTTAATCACGTCGCTGCCATCAGTGATTTATTTGCCACCAGTGAGTTATCATTTGTGTCTCAAATGTCTACACTAATACAAACGTAAATCCTTTCCTAATGTTCTTAGCCTAGTCTGTCATGCAGCCCAATGGTCCCCCGATTATGTCTGAAATTAGGCAATCTCTCAAGAAACTCAGTATTCAGATCAGACGCCGTGATATTTTTATCGGCACCAGTGGAATAACATGTGGATATTGTAAGAACAGCCACAGATGAATGTTGTAAACACAGGCCCATGTTCTGTCGCGGGCAGCATCATAATGCGTACAACAGAATAATCAGACACCTTCAATGGATCTTAGGCCAAAGCACGTAGGCTAAGCTACAGCATCACAAAACATACTAGACGAGTAATGCATTTAATTTCAAACTTCAATATGGAACATATTGAATGTTGTTATTTCGGCATAAGGTTTGATATTTTGTGTAGCTACAGGGAAAATTTTATATCATTGAAAATTTATTGAAGATAGTAGCCTAAATCATGTAATCGGTCTAGGCAAGCAACTTATGATAAACACGGGTATAGTATGCGAGAAACACACTAAACCCTACCTGGCCTGGGGGAGGGGGGGAAGTGCCCCTCTAGGGAACTTTTTCCTGCTGCTCCGAAACTACAAAATCGGGAGGCTGAAACTTGATGACTTTAAAGCTTATCTTATTGGCGTCATTTTGAGCCTAATTTTATATAGGCCCCTACCCCCGGGCAGAGGATCATGGGTAAATTCAAAATAGCGGCCATGTGGTATCTGCGAAAGTCGTGTTTATCAATCTTTTGTTCACATTTTCCTTGCATAAAAGGCCTTGAAAGTATTTAATGTATGCAAAACTAATTATTCTATATTTTATTTGATTTTTTTCGAGAGAAAAATCGGAAAAATAAAAATTTCGAAAAATCGACCCCAAGAAGGCCGAAAAATGGCTTCCGAGAAGATGACGTCACTGTGACGTTACCATGGCGGCCATTTTGGATTTTTTACATTTTCCGGTAGAGCTTGAACCCAAGATACTGTGTGGTAAGTTTCAGCGCTCTAGCCTTAGTGGTAGAGAAAATATATAGATTGCCCCCCCCCCTCCCCCCAGGCTGCGATACACCCCAAATCGCCCAGGCCAGACAGGGTTAAAGTGTAGTCCACTGGAGGACATTTCGCGTGGGTGGTATGCACGTCAACGCAAATCCTTACCTTTGAAGAAAATTGAGGTTCCCTGACAAATTCTCAGAAGTGAGCGTAGATTGTAGCAGATGTGTTTTTGTGTTGATGTTTTCTCTTTTTTTCTTGGCTTTAATTTTTGGTGTCGTATTGTTGTATTTCATAGAGAATCGTCATGAGTTTGAAGCAATGGTATATGTGATCGCACTATATATTGTATATCTTATATTTGACGCCCTAAATCCCTGGCTATGTGGGTATTGTAATGGTTTTGTTTTTGTAAAATCCTAGCCACGATAATGGGATAAATGCTCATTGATTTGTCCAGGGCTTAAAAAAATCAACACAAATCATCAACGCAGGTCACCTAAGAAAATTGTTGCTTGCATTTACAGAAAACTGTTGTCCATGTGAGGTTTTACGTGAGTTTAAACATGATAGAAATATCTAGAATAATCAGGGAAAATATGTCAAACTCAGCTCCAATACATTTCGGTTTTAATGTAGGGAAGTACACATAAGAGAAATAATGTCCTACAAAGAAGACTTTTTGTTTTAATTAATGTGATCCTGAAGGAAAATACAACAATGTTCCCACGAGATACGTAGACACATGTAATATGAAATGCCAGTAGTGTAAAACAGTTATGTCTTTGGGCGAGTAAACATTTGGCATTTTGGTAACAGAACATGCATTGTTGCTCAAGTTGAAGCTTAAAAAGTGGTTTACTCAAATCGAAGAACCATTCCCCAGTGGCAGTGAAGATAGCTCTGATCTGGTTATTTGCATATCTTCGAGACTGACCTTGGAACGTAGGCATATTTCAGAAGTTGTGTAACAGAGACAAATGATAATGAACAATGGGTCATATAACGGCCATCACGTAAGTTTTGGGTCCTTAATTACAAATGTTTCTTCGGCCTTGGGGCTCAATATCAGCATCGTTGAATGCTTTTGATCTCTTCACCCTGTGAAGATACGTGTAATGGCAGGATTACCATGCCTTAAATCAATAGATTTTAAGATTATGACAGATTATGTTTAACGGGCAGTTAGTTTAGAAGATCGTTTTAATCGAATAAGGGAATATTTGATTATAAAATGTTGGACAGCTATTGGTTTATTAAATAAATTGTAATGCATGTACCAGATCTTTGATGTTAGGGTGGAGTGAGTGAGTAAGTAGGATTTAACGTCGTTTTCAACCATATTTCCATCATATCACGACGGTGCCTGAAATGTGCCAGGACACGAGAGTGCCCACAGTTCCTATTATCCTGGACACTGATCAGCCTAGTCAGTACAGCACCCGGTCACCCGTCCAAGTATTGACCGGACTCAACGTTGCTTAATTTCGGTGATCTGACGACAAACGGTGTGCATGTTAGATTGTGGATTTATGTTGTTGTTAAGCTTAGACACAGTTTCATTTGATCGTCGCTATATAGCTGAAATATTGCTGGATATATAATTCTCCCTCTATGTCCTCAAATCAATAGATTTGTATAATTGTTAAGTATAATCGATAGTATTGTATTTTGGGATCGAATTCGCGGTATAAACGACGGCTGCCTATCTAGTGTCGAGTTGAGGGTCATTTCATCCGTAGTCTGCAAACGCGAGTTAAACGATACTAAGACCAGAGTCAGTCTGCATTATTAAATCAAAAAATAGTGCGCGGCACCACACTGAGGCCATAACGACTTTAGAACGATTATTATGGATTAAGAATACTGATCAGTGATACGGGTTTTATATTTTTGGAACATCATGATGTCTTGTCGGCATCATTGAAAACTGTTGACCGCTTCTCTCTTGCAGGAAACTAGCCTATGTATATGTATACTATGATTGTCTTTTTTGAATTTGGTGCTAATACTGTTGTATGGATATGGAATAGGTCTTTGGATTATGGACGCGGATATTCTTTAATGGACGACGGCTGAATTATGAATGACGGACTAGACGCTTGTATACCATGAATAATTTCATATCATTATGACATCATGGTCGCATTTGGACTAATCCACTAGCAGTCGTGGAGAGATAGGGTCACCGTATCCGTTTATCCCAATGTTTACACCGAAAACCAGTCCATATATCTACCTCGTATTTTGGTACCACAATGTCGGGACCGCGGCAACATGAAAAGCCATTCAGCCAGCCCTGCGTCTAAGTCGACTGAGCCAACCAAAAATTCTCTATCATTAATGTTCCCTTCATAGCACTATGACGCGTTCTCAGGATTGGTTGACACTCGAGTTACTGCAAGCCTGTTAGTTCCTTCAAGCGACATATTCAAATGGGGGAGCAGATAGGATTTAATTTTAATTAGATTGATAATAACAAGGTTCAGTTTGTATAGTCAGTTATATTTGAGAAAAATCCCAAAGCTAACATGGAAATATTACTGTGTCGTATGACTTAATTGGTTCATATCTAGCCGGCATGGAACGCGAAGCCGACACAAGCACACGCATGTCATGTGTGTATATAAGGCTTCCCCAGCTATAGTATTTACATGTATAACACTAATGCGTTTGGATTTCTTTTCTGGTGGCTGGTACAACCTGTAACCATTTCGGTCATCTATACGCGGTAAGACTGACCCTGCGATCGTGTGTATCCATTTCAGACTACTTTTGGCAATTGCAAGAGGGAATTTCCATAAATCAATACCACGTGACCTCGTCAGCCAATCCGCTAAAGTCTACCGACGTAACCCCAACGTAACCCGCCATTTTCGAGTCATGTGATGAGCTACATTGTACTTGTTCAAAATTACAGATCTACCACACCTCTTGGATGATACGAAAGTTATTCATACCTATATATTTTGTAAGCCCAGGCAATATCTGCTTCCGAGGTATGTATGAAAACCTGTAATTTAGCAGAGTTTTCGTGTCTGTTCTCCGCCGGATGAAGGCCGAACAGAATCCGGTAAAACACCGGATATCGCTCCGCGATAATGGAGACACACGATTCGCAAGCCATCTTATGGATGGCGAAGTGTACGCAAATGGTGGCTGGTAAACACTGCTAGTGTGCAGAATAATCTTTGACTTTGACAACATCCACATAGAAATATAGACGAATGGCATTGATTGCGTACTACACTCATCTGATCCTAAGATCTCATTTATCTACATTGGGACGTGAACTATTATTGAAAATAATTTGAGGGCTTCAGTATGTGTACTACTCTGATTCTTCCCCAATTTATGTGTACTTCGCTGCAAAAATCAACCAATTATTGGAGCTGAGTTTGACATATTTTCCTCACTATTCTAGAGATTCCCACGCATTTTTATAGCAGACAAATATAATCGCAATATATGAATGTTCTACGGAAAAGTACGTTTTGCTTGCATCATTGAACTTGTTTGACTTATTCGCTCTGTCAACATGCGTGTAACAGCAGGTTTACTTCCCTTAATACCACAGATGTGCTTATGTTTGGCAGTTTAATCAACAGTATCGTATTTTGGGATCGTAGAATGGTTGATGGATGCCTTCATCCACAGGCCCACAAAACAAGAGGAGATTTGGGGAAGGGGGGGTGGTATCAGGTGAATAATGGGGGTCTCAACCCATGCTTATATAAATACAAAGGGACTTTGGGTGAATCGAGAAGTTTACCGCCAAAATCAGCATATTCTACAAGTATCACTGTATATATTCCCGTCGTCAAATTAGTAAATTTGTGCAATTTTTTACCTTTGCGGGCGATTCAAAATCCAACGTAACTGTCCGTCCATCTGGGAACAGTTGGATTATGGCGGGCTTCGTTCTCAATTCTGATTGGTCAGTCGCGACACGCCTCCGGCAAGAGAGGTCACGCACTGATCAGCTGTCGCGACTGACCAATCAGAATTGAGAACGAAGCCCGCCATAATCTAACTGTTCCTAGATGGACGGACAGTTACGTTGGATTTTAAATCGCCCGGCAAAGGTAAAAAATTGTACAAATTTACTAATTTGACGACGGGAATATATACAGTGATAGTTGTAGAATATGCTGATGTATTTTTGTTTGGCGGTAAACCCTGTATTTCTCGATTCACCCAAAGTCCGTTTCACACCTTGATGTGGATTTATATAAAGCATGGGGTTATATATAGAGACCCCATATTTCGACACTTCACCCTGATACCACTGATAAAACACGCGAGAAAACGCATTTATCATGAGTCACCAGTGAAACCTGATCTGGGGATCATATCATACTGTGCTAGGTCTTGTTACCTGCGATAGATTCATAATAACCATCTCTGTCACCCTTGTGCTTCCATTAATCAAACGTATCTATTATTAATTAAGGTACCGCGGCAGTATGAAAAATGACAATTTTCGCAATTTGCAACGCAGTGAAGGAGCATATCAATTTGTCCGCGCAGATGTTGTACGGTAAAAGAAGGAGGGTATTTAGCGAATAGCATTTTGTAGACCAATATTTCGGCATATTTTTATCCATGTCATCGCCAGGAATGGTAATTTACAACAGGTTCACAGGATGACATAAATAAATATATGTTGAAATATTGATCTACAAAATGCTTTTCGCTAATCTTTTCGTAGTCACCCTCCTGTGTTTTGCCAAGTTAATCAGTGGATCCCAACTCTAACGGAATAGCATTCATGAGATATGTCTCTTAAATCATCAAAGAAAGTCCCACAAGAAAGTAAATGACCTGTTGCTTTGATTTAGAGCACGCTGTTTTTCCTATGGGGTTATTACGTGGTTTGATAAATGATGGGAATCTGCAAGGAAAAGGTTGTCAAATTTAGCTTCAATATAGTTGTCTTGCGGCGAAAATTGGAGAAGCCTCAGCGTAATATCCTAGGGTGAAGATTTTTATTGTTATTTATTTATTTATTTATTTATTTGTTTATTTATTTCATCGATACAGGAAGACACAATCCATGGAATGATGTGTGAAATAATGTAAAACAACCTGTGAGCGAGTAATCATTTCGCATTATCATAACAGAACATACACTGATACTCAAGTGCAAGATAACAAGCAGCCAGAGGATGCTAGGTCCCCCGCCAAAATGGCAGCAATATTTATAAGCGCTGTCGGTTTCAGAAGATATTCATGAGGATGGCAACAGCTACTTCACAGGCGTAAGAAGCAGAGGGGTCTTTCCACCTTCCCAGGTTTTGAGATCAACTCCGAATGGCTGACTGAATGTTGATTGCTACTGTAATATATTTTCTTTACCATGTAGCATGAAAATTATGTAACCGAAATGCAACCCCAAGAGACAACTCATGGCATATTATCTGCAAACTAAATTTGACAAGAATATGAAGGCATCCTCAACCTATTGCCCAGAAACCAAATTTAGACTTTGCCACAAGGAGTCACCACCTGTAGGTGCAAGCAGGCAAAACACAATCCCAAATGACATCTCATGTCATGGTATCGGCATATGAACTTTGAGACTCTGAAGAGGGGTCCTCAAGTTATTGCCGGTACTAGATGCCCACCGGTGTTCATGTTATTTGGGGCGGGTCACATATGAATACAAAATTTGAGAATAATCTGATGAGCAGTTGCCAAATTATTGCCCGGAAACAAATTTTTCCACCAGGAGACGCCACCTGTAGGCAGAAGCGGGAAAAATACAATCCCAAGGAACATTGTATCGTGGGGACATCTGCATACCAAATTTGAGAAGAATCCGATGAGGGTCTTCAAGTTATTGCCCAGAAACCAAATTTAGATTTTGACACCAGGTGACGCCACCTCTAGGCGCAAGTCAGTGAAATGCATTATCAAGCGACATCTTATGTCACGTACATTCATACAAAATTTGAGAAGAATCCGATGGTCAGTTCTCAAGTTATTACCCGGAAACGAATTTGTGATGTTGCCACCAGGTGGCGCCACCTGTGAGTGCAAGTGAGCGAAAGGCAATCCCAAGCAACAGCTCCTGGCATGGTAAATGCATGCCAAATTTGAGAAGAATCCGATGAGCCGCAACGTTTCTCATGTTACCCAGAAAGGTACATATGTAGGATATTTCAAAGGAATTCGACCAAGTGTTTCTAAGTTATCACTTGCAGCATGGAATAATGGAATGAACTCTAGTGGCGCCACCTCCGGGTGGATTTTGCTGAAATGCACCACCAACGGTGTTTTGTCGCAGGGAATGCATTTACCAAATTTCAAAGAAATCCGACAAATTGTTCGAAAGTTATCTCTCGCGAAGGATTTGAACAAACATGAACGGACATGCATTAAAGATTGGAACAAGACCCAGTGGCACCACCTACAGGCGGATCTTGCTAAAACGTAATACCAGCGACGTCTTGTCGCAAAGAATGCAGATGCCAAATTTCGGAGGAATCCGACAAAGCATTTAGGAGTTATCGCTTACGCAGTATTTGCACGGACATGCACTAAATATAGGAACAAGACCCAGTGGCGCCACCTACAGGCGGATCTTGCTGAAACGTAATACCAACAGACGTCTTGTCGCAAAGAATGCAGATGCCAAATTTCGGAGGAATCCGACAAAGCAGTTAGGAGTTATCGCTTATGAAGCATTTGCACGAACATCCACTAAAGATTGGAACAAGACCCAGTGGCGCCACCTACAGGCGGATCTTGCTGAAACGTAATACCAACAGACGTCTTGTCGCAAAGAATGCAGATGCCAAATTTCGGAGGAATCCGACAAAGCATTTAGGAGTTATCGCTTACGAAGTATTTGCACGGACATGCACTAAAGATTGAAACAAGACCCAGTGGCGCCACCTACAGGCGGATCTTGCTGAAACGTAATACCAAGAGACGTATTGTCGCAAAGAATGCAGATGCCAAATTTCGGAGGAATCCGACAAAGCATTTAGAAGTTATTGCTTACGAAGTATTTGCACGGACATGTCCGTGCATGCACGGACAAATAGAAGCAAGACCCCAGTGGCGCCACCTACAGGCGGATCTTGCTGAAACGTAATAACAAGAGACGTCTTGTCGCAAAGAATGCAGATGCCAAATTTCGGAGGAATCCGACAAAGCATTTAGAAGTTATTGCTTACGAAGTATTTGCACGGACATGTCCGTGCATGCACGGACAAATAGAACCAAGACCCCAGTGGCGCCACCTACAGGCGGATCTTGCTGAAACGTAATACCAAGAGACGTCTTGTCGCAAAAAATGCAGATGCCAAATTTCGGAGGAATCCGACAAAGCATTTAGAAGTTATTGCTTACGAAGTATTTGCACGGACATGTCCGTGCATGCACGGACACATAGAAGCAAGAACCATTTTAAAGTCCCCGGCCGCGTTGCGACGGGGGACAAAAACAGTGCGTTACTTAAATCAAAACCCCTATCCCGGTGACAAAGACGATAGGTCTGATCTGGTTATTTGCATCCCTTCGAAACTTATCTGGGCAAGCAGGTATGTTTGAGAAGGGAAGTACCATAAGATAGGCAAATGACAAAACGGGCATCGGGTCACATAAATTGGATCATTAATTTAAAATGTTTCTTTGGCATATAGTGCTCACTGTCAGGTCAGGACAGTTCCCTTTGTGCAATACTGCTACATGTACGTGCTAACTTTGGTACATTTATATGGTATAATTGCCATGTATTAACCCTACCTGGTTGGTGGGGGGCGAAATGGCCTCCCTACCAAACTTTTTGCGCTATCTCCAGAACGACAAAAAATGGAAAGCTGAAACTCCTTGATTTTATAGTTTATCACATTGCGGTCATGTTGAGCCTATTTGCATAACCCCCAGAGTAGAGGATCATGAGTAAATTCAAGATGGCGGCCACGTGGGGTACCAGAAAAGTGAGGTTTTTGTCATATTTCTTCAAAATTTCTGTTTTTCCGTGGTGAAAATTTTATTTCATTTCACATCACGTTAATATTTACTAATATATCACGCAGTTTTTGCGGAGAAATTGCATAAATTCGAAAAATCCGACCGAAAAATCGACCAAAAAATGCCGTTTTTGAAAATGACGTCACTGTGACGTCATCAAAGCGGTCATCTTGGATTTTTTACATTTTCTGGTAGATCCTGACCCAAGGATATAGTGTGATAAGTTTCAGTCCCCTAGCTCAAGAGGTAAGAAAAATAATTAAGGGGGTCATTTGCCTCCCCCGCCCCCAAGGCCAGGATACGTCCCAAAAAGCCCAGGCCAGATAGATAGGGTTAAGATTTTAACCCATATACCTGTATTTAGTTTTGTGACTTGTAAACGTGGCGGAGAATGAAGCACTTGGTCGGCGTCGCGACTGACAGGTATTGGTTCTGAATCAGAACTTTCATTTTATAGATACTTCCTCGTCAATCGATTTGTATATTTGTGGTGCATTATTCAGTAGCATTGTATTTTGGAGTCGAAAATCACAGTATAAGAGTAGGGTTGCCTGCCTGGTGTCGGGATGCAAGTCTATATAACGTACAACCTGTAAACGCGAGTTAGACTAATGCTATCAATGGGTCAATCAATCCATGGACAACATCATGCAGGATAAGGGTCAATTCTTCCTTATACTAATATGCTTGTCCTTTACTACAATACCGGTATTGTCTAGATGACGAAATCACATTGATGTTAGTCGAAGATGATGCGGCGGACATGATGTCTTGTTCAAAGAAAACACGGGAAAACACCTGTTACCTAAGATAACACTTACAATAACAACATCTGTCACACTTGCGCTTCCATTAATCAAACGGTCTATTATTAAATAAGGTGGCTCGGTCGTATTCAAAATGATCGTTTGCGCAATTTGCAAGCGCGATCAATACAAGCAGTACATCAACGACGTGTCATTATTTGACGGCCTCCCAACTCCAGGCCAAGGAAACTCTTCCACGCACACACCTTAGTTCCTTGTCCATCTATCTATTTCCCTGTGCTCCAGGCCAATTCGGTGTGCTTGGACCAGAAATTCCATCTGATACCTGCACACCTGAAGTATTCCACACTCGCGTACAAAGTTCCATGCGCTCGGACAAATTCTAACTAATATACTGATTTCGGGGGAAACTGGTGCGAGTCTACGGAACTTTATCTGCGACCGTGAAATACTTCACGAGTGCGAGCGCCAGGATTTCTGGTCCATGCACACGAAATTGGTCCCGAACGAGAGACGGCGAAACGGGGGCATGGTCCCCCCAATATTTACAGCAAAAAAACAACGCAAAAGACATAAAATCAAACAAAAGGCAGAGAAAGAAAAGAGTAATGTGATAAACATATATCTGTATTGAATGCATATTTTACTTTCCAATCAGCTCATTCACATTCATCAGGTGAACTCTGTTAAAATAAAACAAATCTCTGTTAGTGACATGGTCAAAACCTAATCAACCGTCACAAAACATTATTGCAGAAACTTATAAAACGAGGCTATACCACCAAGCGCCTCCACTCAAAGGAGCGATACATATCGCACGCTGATAGCAAAATACGAGCGCAGCCTGCAAGATTTATGGCATCACGTTTCGTAACTTGTGGCTTATTCCGCTTAACCCGGGGATGGGGGCCGTATGGACCCATGTCTTTTCAGATGCTTATGGTGTTCATATGAACAATCACAATCAAAGCGTGACGTAGATACATCATAATCTAGATAGCGACTTTACAACGAAAATCATATAGATTAAGAATACTGATCAGCTATACAGATTTGCTACTTTTGGATCATCATGATGTCTTGCCGGTGTGATGGATAAAAATGTCCTGGTGATTAGTGTCCCTTTTCATATCCTTTTCTGTTGCAACCAAGGACGAACACTTGTCCCCAATGTGGAGAAATGTGTGCTAGCTGGGTTGGGAGATAGGACCCGGACACTGTTAGCCACCGGACATTCTTAACCTCCACACCGGCATCATTGAAAACTGTTTACCGCTATGATTTTCTTTTCTTGAATTTGATGCTAATGCTGTCATATGAATTAGGTATTTGGATTATGTGCGCGGAAAGTGCCCCCCCTAGTGAACTTTTCTCTGCTGCTCCGAAACGACAAAACCGAGGAGGCTGAAATTTGGTGACTTTTAAGCTTATCTTATTGGGGTCCTATTGGGCCTATTTTCATTTACCCCCGGGCAGACAATCATGGGTAAATTCAACATGGCGGCCATGTGGTATCCGCGAAAGTCGTGTTTTCCAATCTTTTCGCTCCATTTCTTCACATTTTCCTTGCCTAAACGGCATTGAAAGTATTTTATTTATGCAAAACTAATTATTCTATATTTTATTTGATTTTTTCGACAGAAAAAGTGGAAAAATGAAAATTTCGAAAGATCGACCCCAAAAAGGCCGAAAAATAGCTTCCGAGAAGATGACGTCTTGACATTTCCCGGTAGAGCTTGAACCCAAGATACTGTGTGGTAAGTTTCAGCGCTCTAGCCTTAGTGGTAGAGAAAATATATATTTGGCATAGGGCCATGAGTGGTTTGGTTAGATTTGGTAAATCGTTCGACAATTCCTGATGATTTTATCCCAATCGGGTTTAGTAGGCCTATGCTAGATCGATGTCCACCAGCTCAATCACACGCGTATTAGATATATAATTGAGGAATTCCCAAAGTAACTAGTGAAATAAACATGACAGACACTATGTCCGAATTGGCGTCACCAGTGGAATAACATACAAATCTATATGTGGTGTGAACAGCCGAAGGCGAATGTTGAAAAAACAGGTCCATCATCCGTGTACAGTCGCATAATAATACGTACAATAGATTCGCGTCAGACTGACGGTGAAGTCTGGCTCAAGGCTCGTATAAGCCGAGTGGCGGTGTTATTTGACAGATTGGCAGTTATATATTTAATCGTTAAAATCGTAGAGATAAAATTGCCCTGAACCTTCTGTAGCTTATCATTAAGGCATATTGTTGGATAGTTCGGGTATATTTGAAAATTTCATATTCACGCATAAAATACAAAATATGCTACAGCACGTATATGTAATCTGTGTAGGCAAGCAAATACAAGCCGTCGTCCGTTAAAGAAATTCCGCGTCACATGACAAACATCTTATGCGGAAAACACAATCATGCTAGTTCGCTGCGATGACACCGGGATGTACCTAAAACCTAATCATTGATTAATTTTGTCTTGCGAACTTATTTGAATTTGTACAAACAAAGTCATTTCTCTCAGTTGCTGTGTGTTGGAGAAATGGAATTTTCGAGGCAAAAAAACCCAACAACCCAATACATCATGCTCTACTCAAGTTGAGCTCGTTAATTTTGTCTCTATGCATTTCTACAGAATTTCTAACCACATGTTACGAACATCACACCTGTTGCATTCTGTCGCAATTGCGACAAAGCTGGTTAACACTGCATGTAAAATCAACATGTTTTGTCGTAAACTAAACTCTGACAAAGCGACTCAGCACAGTCGATTTGAATGACGATTCGTCGGCGATGCTCACACGTTTTGTCCAACTGAAAAAGTTAACAGATTACGTCAGTCCAGAGTGCGTTCCAGTAAGGAGATAACACTGTTATTGACGTGCAAATTACAATGTTTATAGACAAGAACCCTCAATCAATTGATTGAGATAACTCATCTAACGGGAGCGAGAATTAGGCTTTAAAATCCTTTGGAGCACCTGACCGTCTTCGCTTGAGAGAAAATAGTCAAGCGTCAGGTCCGACATTCAATATTCAGCCGTCGTCCAGGAAAGACTTTCCGCGTCAATAATCGACAGACTTATTTCGTATGACAGCCGACACATGAAATGAACTAAAAATAATAAAAATACAAGATGGTTTCCTACAAGAGAGAAGCGGTCAACAGTTTTCAATGATGTCAGTAAGACATAATGATCTTATTACTGACCATACGTTTCAACCTTCGTGAAGTTGGTCTGCAGATCGCGGTTAACAGCAATTAGCTATTCGAAGATTGGGCCCCTATGGCATCTATGTCTGCAGTAGGGGCCTACTGAAATAGGATATCAGTGAATCACCAAACTCAGCCACATATCTAGGGGAGATTGGGGTGCACTAGAACATTTTACACTTTTTGCAAAACTCTCCGCTATTATTGTCTCGTAGGGTAGCCTGCTATATGCTCTAATTATAACTGATGTTTAGTTTGACATAATCATACAAACAATTCTGAAATATCTGCTATTTTTTTCTCCAGAATTACATTTTAAAAAGTTAAAAAAAGTGTCCCAGTTTGCCCCAAGTTTGGGGATCACTGGGTGAGTGAGTGAGTGAGTAGGATTTAACGTCGTTTTCAACATTGTTTCAGTCATATCACGACGGTGCCTACATGTGCCAGAACACGAGAGTGTCCACAGTTCCTATTATTCTGGACACTGATCAGCCCAGTCAGTACAGCACCCGGTCACCCATCCAAGTATTGACCGAGCTCAACGCTGCTTAACTTCGGTGATCTGACGAGAACCGGTGTGCCCAACGTGATGCGCCGTACCGGGGATCACTGGGACACCCTCTGGGGTGAAGTAGGACAATAATCTAAATCCATTTTAAATCAAGTATATACTGTTATGTTTCCTGTGAGTTTATAAGATTCAACAGCGATGGCAAAGCCAGTCGCCATTTTAGACCCCTGCATTACATAAAATATTTCTCAGAGGCCAAATTTGAAGAAAAAAATAATTTGCGTGATTTCCATTCCAACGGATGCATTTGACTTTGAAATTGTTAGTAATGAGATTACTGATAACTACTATCTAGGAAACAAACTGATGCACTTTCATAACATTTTAGAATGAAGATAAATTTCGCCATTTGATTACTTTTGTCCAAGTGTGCCCCAGCAAGTGTCCCAGTCCGCCCCATGTGAATGATTTTTGCCGTTTTGTGAAAAACACAAATTGATACATCTGAGATAATAAATCGATACAGTTAAATTGAACATTTGTCCATCCCCTGTATCCAGATTACCAAACAGTAAGGACACCCTTGTCATTCAATCATCACTCTACTGGAAAAATTGTCGGTGCGGGGACTCTTTCGGAGATCTGCTAACTCTGTCGGAGAAATTACGAGGTCGAGGATGGAGGTACGTGCCCTTTGTCGTCTTGAAATTGGTATTATATTCATTTTTCAGCTATTCAAATAGCTGCATAAAACAACATTATGTATAAGGTATAGTATTGTATCTGAATCAGTGGACTGGAACTCGTGTAAGAGGAAATATCTTTGCCAGAAATTTACACACGCATAGCCACGTGTTGTGTTTGGTACAGTTTTCAATACATTTTTCATGAATAGGGAGACATTCTGAATTAACGTTTGCTTGAAAACACTGACCAGCGTCGGTATCTAACTCCCGTCATTAGCATACAACAAACTTTATGTCAAATTTATCGATAAAACTGTCAATATAATTTTTTTAAACGAAACGTCCTCAAGTGGAAAACAACACCAGACTCTGCGCGAAAAAAGTATACTATCGAAATCTTCAGCCGTATGAGTTCTAAAGATGAAAGTTTCGATATGTCGATCTGTCATAGATGCTGGGCAAGAATACAAAATAGATGGAGCCGTATGGGCATAGTCGTAGCACTGATCTGTTGGGATATAGTTCACTTTCAATATATATTTAAGGCATTAGAATTTTCAAACATTCAAGGGCAGGTTGAACCGTGAGTACACTTCAATTGTTTGCTTTTCAGAAGAGTTTCGACAAAGATGAGGAGACAAGGGCGGATCCAGCCAAAATTCATAGGGGGGGGGGGTCGACTATCACAGCCCAACAGGCGAGGGTCCAGGGGCCGCCTAGGCCCGGGAAGCTCCGGGGTCCTAGATCGCCGGAGATGCGTTCTGAGCGTTTTCCCGGAAATAAAACTGATCATAATGTATGCAGATTTATGGTTCTATTTTCACGATTTTCCCGCAATTATAAGCACGCATCGATATTGAAAAAATCGCACCTCATGACTTTCTAGTTACATACAAAACGATGGCATTTAGTTCATGGAAGGGAAACCAATATGCCTACCGATACGGTTCATTCACAAAAAGATAAAACAAGGAATCCTCACAGCCCAACAGGCGAGGGTCCAGGGGCCGCCTATAGGCCCCGGAAGCTCTGAATTCCTAGATCTCCGGAGATGCGTTCTAAGCATTTTCCAGGAAATAAATTCAAACATAATGTATGCAGATTTATGTTTCTATTTTCACGTTTGTTTCTCATTCATAAGAACGCATCGATATTGAAAAAATCATACTTCATGCCTGAATCCATTTGACTTTCTAGTTATATTTAACAGATAAAAAAACCATGACCTTTACATCATGGAACATTAGAACCAATATAATGATACCAATTCATTTACACAAAGCTAAAATAAGCGATCCTCACAGCCTGACAGGCGAGGGGCCGCCCAGGCCCCGGAAGCTCCGGGGTTCCAGGTTTCGGGAGATGCGTTTTACGCGTTTTCCCGGAAGTAAATCTGAACACAATGTGGGTAGATTTATTGTTCTATTTTCACATTTGTTTCGCATAAACACGCATCTATATTGAAGAATATGCCTAACACCATTTGACTTCCTGGTTTAACACAAACAAAACAGGCCTATAACACACCACTATACACGTGGTGCGCTCGCGGCGATAATATCTGATTTTAGATACATATTGAAACTCTAACTTAAATAGTACACTCACAAACTATATACATGAATGGATGATGGTCTGTTTAATACACATATAGATACTCTAATTACATAATCCACATTCATTTAATTTACATATCATTTCAAGACATTATTTCTACGTGGAATCCCAGGGTTCGCTGATCCCTCCAAGAAAATATTTGTTTTTTAGGTTTCATGGGGGGGTCCGGAACCCCCTGACCCGGAAGCTTCGGTTAAATCCCCAGAATCCATACCTCAAATATTGTCTCCAGGTAACTGATAGTCCACAAATATCGGAGGATATCCAGATTAAAGGGAATAACCCTACTTCACATTATATAAATCTATGGAATATGAGCTTTGTATTATTAGATGTCGAATTTTGTCCACAAAAACACGTTCAAGGGAGTAGAGAACGTTCATTTCCATGCGCTAATGGAGCAATGACATGGCGATTTGTCGAATTTTTCACGAGCTGAATTTTTCAACTATTATTTGATCTAAACTGATTTTATTTGCTGCATGGCGCGATAACCCCCTTGATCGTCGTCTGCGGAGTCAAAACAAACACAGATATTGACATCAGAGTTCATAATAATCCGATGGGGTTCGCTCAGATATGGGCATATTCGGAGAGGTCATGGGTTACGATTGTGATTCGAAAATTCTAATTATAACACTGCCAGAATGATCAGGGTTCACTCGCAATATGTCATGATAACTCCCCATAATAGTCAGCTGTTGTGAAGACCGTCGGTACCTGTTAATATTATGATTAATTAGACTATAGTGGTTTATGAATGCGAGCCGGGTGGGGTTTTTTTTTGATAGTACTCACTGTTCAACGATGTCGGAAAAAATAATTTCGGTGTAGCTCCGTTTCAGCCTGTTTCTGCGTGACAACGAATAAGTCAAGCCTTTTATTCCACGCATTACAGAATTACAGAATTGTGTATGTTTGAAAATTGGACGATACAAAGCAAACTTAGCTGAATATTAATTTGACTCAATTTTCCCAGCAGAGTTCGGTTCCCGTTTTGGTCAATATTTGTTTCCATTGATTAAGGCAGCGTAGAGTCCGTTGCGAAGACGGGAAATTTTAATCATGATTTCGAATAGAAATCCATTCGAAAAACGATATAGCCAATGACAGTTCAATAGCTTCCATGAAACACTATTCAATACGCCTCAAAAATGCCAGAGATGCATACATTTCAATGAAAATATCTTTGTCTGAAGTGCAGATTTATCGCAACAACAACGACTTGACGATATCACTAGGAAATTTCTGCGCAGTGTACAGACCTTATTTGACAATACATGCTCTATATTCAAAATGAGATTGGTGAGTAATCATGTATGTGAGGGGGATATTCAAGATGATTTTGCGCGCTATGTTAAATAATAATCAACGCTTGAAACCCCTAACCCATGTGCGTTATCGACCCGCAGTAATTTGAAGCACCTATGTCATCTTTGTATCTACATTGTCAGGTATGCCTTTGGAAATCCTTTGGGCACTTTACTTACATGTATCTACACATAAGAGAAAACCATTGGAAGAATTTGGAGTCCCCAAGTCATCTATGTATGGGAGATGGCTTTCAGGATAATTTCTAGTTCAAAGCTCTTTTTTAAAAATGGCAACTATGGGAGCAGCATCTATACGTCAGCTTCGCCAGCCTGTGTACATGTATCTCTCGATCTGCCGATTTATCCTACAGTAGCTATTTTAGAGACCGAGCCGAATTTGGACTTCCGTCTTTGATACATGTAATAATCTCAACACCATTAGTTCCGCCAGGGGGTGCTGTTGCGAATCAGAGCCTGCTTATTTGGAGACTACCAAGCCGAGACTACCAAGATTTCATCTTTGGCACAGGCAGTAATCTGAACAAAACCTACATCACAAGACGTCCTCTGCGGCGCCGGTGGGTGGCGGGGGGGGGGGGTTCTGAATCGGAGCCAGTAACACAGACTGGCTAATTTAGAAACCAGTAAGTGGAGTTGGGACTTCGTTGGTACTAAAAATTACAACGCATATAAGGGAAGTGAGAAGAGATGCCGACATACTGACATGACTTCACAGTATAGTCTTCTGGTTAACGTACACTCCCAGAAATATTCAGGGAATAATCCTGAATAAATCAGGCTACACATCCACAACTCAATTTCAGCGATTTTACCTGAAATCCAGGGATAATTTCCTGAAATTCAGGTATATCATCCATGAATTAAAGCTAAATTACCTGAATTTTAGGGGATTTTACGTACCTGAATAGGGTCGGGAACTTATTAATCAGGGTTGTAAATTCGCCTGAATTTCAGTGAAAATCATCTCATTCAGGGATCTTTTTTCTGAAATTCAGGAAATTATCCCTGGATTTCAGGTAAAATCCCTGAAATTGAGTTGTGGATGTGCAGCCTGATTTATTCAGGATTATTCCCTGAATATTTCTAAGAGTGTATCCTAAAGCACATATTAAAAATCTAACGATTCGTGATGTGTTGTATCTCAGGTACGCTTTTATTGGACCTGTTCATGTGGCAACTTGGATGACATGACCACACGGCTCTAGCACCGGCATAAGCGGTGTTAGATACAAATCTAGAGAGCTATGATGGAAATGCCCTGGCAACTCGTATATTGGTAATTGGTGAGCTGTGTCGCTGTGACAACTCGTACACTGGGGATTAGTGAGCTGTATCGTCTTCAGATGAAAATGACGGCATTTAACACAAAAGACTAGTCATGATACCAAAAAGACCTACGAGATGCTGGGGGGGGGGTGCTGTTGTCAATCACAAGCTGATTTACGGTTTGATCCTAATTGATTTCCAGGTTATATAAATGTAGATGACATGGATTTCCCCCAAACGAATGTAATTATTGAAGAGGCACGGCGGAAGGAATTAATGATTGGAGGAAGGAATTAATCTATTTGTTATCCCTGTTTTGTTGTTTCTCACAACATTTTTTCCAATATTCACCGCCAAGCAAATGATGATGTTCGGAAGTATAAGTAATTTAAATATTAAATATCATTTCAATCGGAATACAAGTGTCTAGTCTGTCATTCAATATTCAGCCGTCGTCCATTAAAGAATGTCCGCTTCCCTAATCTAAAGACCTAATTCATATAACGGCATTAGCACCAAATTCATGAAGAAAAAAATTATAGTATACAAAAAATGCAAGAGAGAAGCGGTCAATAGTTTTCAATGATGCCGGCAAATACGCCCCTAGCCCCGGGTTATGCAAAATTATGCACAAGTTACGAAACGTAACGCCATAAATCTTGCACGCTACGCTCGTATTTCGCTATCAGCATGCCATATGTATAGCCAAATTTGAGAAACGTTTATTGGAGGCGCTTGGTGGTATAGACCTTCTTTATAAGATTCTGCAATAATGTATTGTGACGGTTTATTAAGCTTTGATCATGTCACTATCGTTTTCTACTTGTTAGGGAGTCGAGCAGGGTTCACCTCATGAAAGTTCACCTCTCCCCTGTTCCGCCGTCTCTGTAATACGTATGAAGGTGTTTCAACACTTCAAGGTGTATGCTGCATGCATAGACGCTAATGACATCATTTCTCCCAATAATCGCGAGGCGGTCTACCGAATTGTCGAATGATTAAAGTGCTCTGAGTTGTCTGCGAAGTTATGCTCTCATGCGTCAGAAATACTTTCGAGACAATTCCCAGGAACGTAGACCAAAGTACCCCAAATAAACTTCGATGTTCTCGCATAAGTAGATGACTCGGGAGACCATTTACAAGATTACTGAACAGATATGTCGATTAGCCAGAGGCTCCAAGTGATCTTCAAAACTAATATTCCCATAAGTACATGAGATAATTCTCTCATAAGCAGACGCATTTAATGTCCCAAACGACATCAAGGTTTCGCGCACGTAGATGATTCGGGTATCTTGTAGTTGACTCTGTTGTGACATTTTGCGTCAACATGCACCAGATCAAAGCGTTCTGCTCAAAGTAAGAATTTGTGAGATTCAGCTGCAATGCGTTCTGTTACGAATTTTGCATTTGTCACAATTGCGACACAATTTTGTGCGCCACAAACGGGCTGACTCTACATGCATTCTCCAGCAATAATCAACAGTGGGATGTCTTCTTTGTTTTGTTTTGTTCATGGTATGTGTTGTGTGCTGAAAACCTATTGATTTAGTTCGTCAAGCGAAGAAATAATTGGATAATAATACAACTCTAGCTTTGTGATCTGTTCTCTGTGCTGTCTGTTTGTAAGTGCACAATAACAGGTATCTCTTGGAGCGGTGAAAGAAAACGATGTGCTGTGATATTCATAAGGTGTTTTTTTTAATCTCCATCCTTTATAGTGAAACGGAATGTTTATTTGTGTGTTCGATTAATGTCCATATGCCATGGTAACTGCATGTTGAAGCCGATAGGGAATTCTCTATTTCCCTCGAGATAAAATGCCATGCTACTGCTTATCAACAGATTATCAGTGCTTGTCAAACTTATGCATGTTTGTAAATTGAAAATTGTAATTGAGATTATTTTTTTCTTCAGTTTCGCTGTTATGTAGCTTTTGTAGTTAGGCTTTGCTGTCGTTTATAAAAGTTTTTTTAATAAAGACAGACAAATGATCAAATGAACATTTGACTTAGGTAATGCTAGAAGATTGGTTGAAAGATTACCCCTATGGCATGCACTCGGGGATCTGAAATCCCTAAAACCTGGTGGTTATTGGACAATGATCCTTGAGATTGGCGGCAAGAATAAGATGGATTTGAAGTTTGGATGGATGTGTGATGATTACTCACTTATTTTAAGGAACTCTTGCAACAGCAAATTACATGTTGGGAAACGTTAAGGAGTTTCGAGAACTGCTCGCTCGTTGTACATCACCTTTCTCCAGCTGACAATCTCGTATCCCACATCAACCCATGTAATATTTGTATTGTTGTAGAGGTAGCAGTACGCTCGGAACTGTTAGCCCCTGGTATAGCGAAATAAATCGTACATGCCAGGAGATTGCCTCATCCGGGCTAGTTCCGAAATTAGAACTTCCCCAAACCGGTTTAGGTCCGAAGCTAGAACTTCGGGAATCTTCGGTGCATGCACTGATATTGTCAGACGAGGGTTGGGTCTCTAAGAGCAAGGACGTATTTTCGGGTGGTGGGGGACAATTTTAACGGGGGATATTTTAGCTTTGTATCGCTCTATGTGTTGCTAGGCGGGGCACATCTTTCTACGGCAGTATATTAGTTGATTAAATGAATCAAGGTGGTGGGGGCGCCGAAATACTTAACAATAAATAACGATGAGTTTGCATCACGTTTGCAATTGTGAACGAGTTATCCCGCACATGCGTCGTGTGCTAAAGAAGTGACATTTCTTAAACATATTGTTTTAAGCGATGAATACAAGTGAAACTTGAAACTAGGGGCTTTTAGTTTGACATACCTTTTTCCATGTGACGTCATTACGTGGCCCACAAAATAATGTTTTCTTACGACGAAAATGCTAATAAAATGAAGTCATAATGTACGATAGAAACTATATTGCTCATAATATCACACAGAAACTATATTCACATGTTAATAATATTCCTTTATATTCCCTCCGTAAATAAAAATATCTCCTTTGAAATAATGTAGAACATTACTAAGTCGTGAATAAACACTGGGCGTTTTGGAATATACGACCTTGATGCCCAAATTCAGTTAAAAAATCGTACAGAATGAACGATTACAGAAAATATAATTGGCCCACCCGCCAATGAAAATCCCGGATTTTGAAAATTTGAATTGACCAATCAAATCCTTTAAAACTGGAAGATATCCCGTGGTGCACTGTTTCTATAAATGTCCACTCCCCGCTGATAAATAGGATGAATCTGATCTGAATATCGACATATTCCAAGTACTGTCACAGGCAGAGATTGATGGAATAACCCGCTGAATTCTCAAAGGCGTTAGGGAAGTCGTTGGGCGCGAAGGGCTGTCTCTCATTGCCCAACTGCATGTTGTTTTCGTATGTTGGACTTCACAGTAGGCCCCTACTGTGCTCTCTAAAGCAAGGATAGGAAGCGATCCCGTCCCGAAAAATCCTGACGAAGCCCATGGTTGTCCCAGTTTTTATCTGGACGAACGGGGTAAAAAGACAAATCCACGCGATTACAAACACAATGAACAATGAAGACACATTTACCAGTATAACCTGACCAAAAACAGACCGACGAACTTGTACATAGTCGATTCTTCTTTTCTTCTATTTATATTTCCCTCTGCTTTTTCCTTGTTATTAAGTTATTTATTTAATTTAAAATATAGCGCATGTAGATATCTTGAATGAACTAAATGCATCGGTAAATTTAAATAAAACATTGAATTCATGGCCCGCGATATCCATATGGGAAACGACTCTTGAATTTCAATCAATTAATGAATATCGACATGCCGTTCGGGACTTGTCTTGAGACGTACCTAACTGATTCACGCCAGTTTGGAAAATAACTGGAGGTTTCATGCATGTGTGACACAAATGGCCTATTGAACGTCGAACCAGGGTGACCATGTAACTTTGAAGTATCGCTTACATTTGGATTTTCTAGAAGCAGCAGTTTCACTCGACTGATCAAGTCAAATTTTCAAAACGAAATCAGGGATTTTCGTTGACCTATTGAAACAAACAGGAAGAGAATTCAGCCAATCACAAAGTATCTGTAAAGTTGCATTGTAATGAAAGTCGGAGGAAGATTTCATTCAATATCATGGGTATCAAGCACGATTTGCTGAGATTGGCGATTTTTGTTACGTCAAAGACGCAATAGATGACCGGATAACCCATAATGGAGAAGGAATCCGCGAAAGTATCTCTTCGAAGCACGTTACAGGGAATTGGCATGCAATCTTGAATTAATCATATACATGTATACTAAACCGAGAAAGACTTGGAGAGCCTATTCTGAAAAGTTGGTTTGTCTAAAAAGCAAAACATTAAAAGAAAATTACACCAATATATCATGCGATGTAAAGGTATACGTAGTCCGTGGAAAGCTTTGTTATTAAATATAAAATATAAAAACATTACCATGTCTGCGATCAAATTATCGTCGACACAAAACGACACTGTTTAAAATGCCCGATTTCGAGCAACTTGACATTTTGCTATTTGATTCAAAAGATATTCTCTGCTTCCAGTGAGCATTGAGCACATCTGGCCATTCATCGGAACTTGTCTTGACCCGTACCGCAGCTCACTCACGCTAGGTTGAAAAACAACTAATTGTTACAGTGTAGACTCTCAAAAATATTCAGGTAAAAGTCCTGAACTTATCAGCTTGTATATCCACAACTCAATTTCATGGATTTTGTCTGAAATTTAGGGCGGATTACCTGAATTTCAGGATAAAGATCCCTGACGAATGAGAGGATTTTCACTGAAATTCAGGCAAATTTATCACCCTGATTAGTAAGTTCCCGACCTAATTCAGGTACGTAAAATCCCCTAAAATTCAAGTAATTTAGCTTTAGGTAAAATCCCTGAAATTGAGTTGTGGTTGTGCAACCCGATCTATTCAGGATTATTCCCTGAATATTTGTGAGAGTGTACATCAAGCAGAACACAAATGGCATAATGAACATTGAAATCACGATCACCATGTAGGTCTGGATGATTGATTATAATGATAATCACAGTTGTAGAACCGTGTGAGGTGGATGTTCTTTGAATACCAGAGGGAAAGAGGTTAAAGGGAAATTGACACGCAATCTTTAATAAAGCACGGTGTGCTGAGAATGTTGTTGAATTTTGCGATCAAGATAGAATGGGAGATCCAATAACGCAGGGGAATACATCCATGATAATATCGAAGAACGTTAGAGGAAAATTGACACTCTGCAACAAATAATACGTTGGGATGCGTTAATTAGATCGGTAGGGCAGCTAGTACACACACATGTATATTCTGATATTTAACCCTATCTGACCTAGGCTTTTTGGGACGTATCCTGGCCCGGGGGGCTCCTCATTATTTTTCTTACCCCTTGAGCTAGGGGGCTGAAACTTACAACTCTATACCCTTGAGCCAAGATGGCGGCTTTGATGACGTCACAGTGACGTCATTTTGAAAAACGGCATTTTTGGTCGATTTTACTGCCGGATTTGCCTATTTTTTTATTTATGCAATTTCTCCTCAAAAACTGCATGATAAATTGGTAAATATTAATGTGATGTGAAATAAAATAGTTTTTGCCCACTTTTCGTCAGGGAAAAGCAGAAATTTTGAAGAAATCATCATTTTGACAAAACATCACTTTTCTGGTACCCCACGTTGCCGCCATCTTGAATATACCCATGATCCTGTGCTGGGGGAGGGGTATGCAAATAGGCTCAAAATGACCCGAATATGAGAAACTACAAAGTCAAGGAGTTTCAGCTCTCCATTTTTTGTCGTTCCGAAGATAGCGCAGAAAGTTTGGTAGGGGGGCCATTTCATGTATAGCTTGCCACAAGGGTATATTGTGGTAAGTTTCAGCTCCTTGGCTGAAGGGATAAGAAAATAATCCGCCCCCCCCCCCCTCCCTCAAGGCCCTTGACAGGTTACAAAAGCCCAGAATAGGTAGGGTTAAGTGATATATTATATATGCTGAATAACCATATTCGGCAGGAGTTTTTTCGAAAACTTCCATCATTAGTAGTGTGACGTAAAATTGCGTTGTTCGTTTCTCCGTTCGATTTATGGCCATAGCTTCTTGGTAAATGCATGTTGAAGCTAATAGAGGGTTACATATTTCTCTCGAGAAAAAAATGCCTTGCTTGAGCAGCGCTCTGATCTGCTTATTAGCATGCATTCAGGCCTTGTCAAGCTCGGGCATGATTGAAGAGAAAATCCTGAAGTTACATTAGACCAACGCATTTTTGCTGAGTGGCCTCCGCTTACCTTCCCTTCGAAAGTCGTTTATCGAAGAGAAATTAACATCGACAAATGGTCAAATGAACATTAAATGGCGGTTGTCGTAGGAGATTGGATTATTGCTTACCATGAGGGACAAGGGAATCTGAAGTCCCTCAAACGTGGTGGATATTAGACAAGATCCTTCAGACTGGCCAGACGGTTTCAATGGATTCCTACTGATCACGCACTCACATGCCGTTAATAGGAAATTGAGTAAAATCTTAAGTCGCTAATTCCAAGGGTATCTTCAAACAGCAAATTCGAAAATCTGCAACAAAATATATGTTGGGAAATGTTAAGATCTTCGAGAACTGTGGGCTCGTTTTACAGACCCTCTTTTGAGCTGACAATCTCTGTCCCACTCCACTATATTATATATTTGTAAAATAGGTTACCTGAAGATATTTCGAGAGGGGATGCCGCAATACCTATAGCGCGAACAATGAACAACAGTAGTAGGGAAAGGTGACGAAGGCTATTATTTTCCAGGGAGGTAACTCTTGGTTCCCCTTTTTCCAGGTTAAAGGTATAGGGCACGCTCCATCGCCTTTCACCTCTGGGGCGCCACCAGCTCAAGGTCACGTGGAGGTCAAAAGTAGTTCCGGCAACCTGTAACCTTTGTATTCCTCCGCGGACAGAAAGTAGTCTCAGTGGGTTTTTCCCACAATGTCGTGGGTGATCAAATTCTCCGGCAATCTCCGGCTATCTTCAGGGGCGAGAGGGGTCCCTAGTGTACCGATTGGGTTGTATGAGGTATCAATGCGAAGCATTCGTGAAGGGGCATCTGATGGGGTGGGTGTGGGGTTGGAATATGGTCATTCTGCGCATGCGCGGTAGACCAAGGGTATGGAAATAGACGTTTTGGGGTCTAGGGGAGCCCCTAGTGGTCCGATTGGGTTGTATGAGGTATCAATGTGAAGCCTATGTGAGGAGGCATCCGATGGGCCGGGTGTGGGGTTGGAATATGGTTATTCTGCGCATGCGCGATAGACCAAGGGTATGAAAATAGACGTTTGGGGGTCTAGGTGAGCCACTAGTGGGTCGATGGAGTCGTATGAGGTGTCCATGTGAAGCCTATGTGATGGGGCATCCCACTGGGTGGATGTGGGGTCGGAATATCGTCATTCTGCGCATGCGCAATAGACAAAGGGTATGAAAATAGACGTTTTGGGATCTAGGTGAGCCACTAATGAGCCGATGGAGTTGAGTGAGGCATCCATGTGAAGCCTAGGTGAGGGGGCATCCGATTGGACTAGGGTCTCGGCCGTTGTCCACATTCTGCGCATGCGCAGACAGGGAATTCTGGGAAAAGGGTGTGGACATAGACGTGTTAGGGTTTAGGTGAGCCCCTCATGATCCTATGGTGTCGTATGAGGTCTTATTTTGAAGCTGTCATGAGGGAGCATCCGCCTGGGCTAGTGTGTCGTTCGTTGTCAATAGTCTGCGCATGCGCAGTCTGGCCGTACATGTAGTATAGAAATAGACGTGTTGGGGTTTAGGTGGGCCACTACTGGGCCGATTAGATCGAGTGAGGTATCAGTGTAAAGCATACGTGAGGGAGTCTCCAACGGGCTGGGTTTGACGTGGAACTGACGTCATTCTGCGCATGCACAATAGAGAAAGTGTATGGAAATAGACGTTCTGGGGCCTAGGCGAGCTACTTTTGGGTCGCTAGAGTCGAGTGCGGTATCCATGTGAAGCCTGTGTGAGGGAGCAACCGCCTGGAGTAGTGTCTCGGCCGTTGTCCACATTCTGCGCATGCGCAGACAGGAAATTGTGGGAAACGGGTGTGGAAATAGACGTTTTTGCGGTCTAGGTGGGCCACGAATGGTCCGATGGAGTCGAGTGAGGTATCAAAGTGAAGCATTAGTGAAGGGGCATCCAGTCATGGATGGGTGCATGTGAAATTAGGGGTGTGACGTCACTTCCGGTTTGGGTGAATGGGGCGTAACCTGGGAACATGATAGGACATGTACCGACCTGTCTGTTGGGGTTTTTCGCGCCAGAATTTCGCTGACGTCTGCGC
>JAVTVY010054477.1:0-31449 GCA_036873755.1 Hanleya hanleyi | reverse complement strand
AACTTTAATGCATAAAGTGATAAGTATCATTTACATTGTGGAATTAGTTTATCAGTTGTGGTTCTTACTGGTTGTAGGATTGGACCTAGCAGCAGTACACCTACTCTTTGTCAAGAGCCATTGAACTTTGGTCTGCCAGCCTTTGATACAGACGTCACCTAGGCACTCGAAAAGCAAACAGACCCTTCCACAGCTCAGAGGCGGAGAATTATTAATGGTCATTTTGTTACCTGTTATACCCTACTCTCTGAGAGTTTTTGATTTTCGGTCTCAGAGGCTGAGGCATCCCAGAAGGTTATGTACAAAAGTATTCCATGACAGTTTTCGTCACCCCCCCCCCCCACCAATCTGGATCTGGTGTTGCTGTCAGTTTCTGTTACTGGTTACCCCTACTCTCTGAGAGTTTTCGATTTTCGGTCTCAGAGGCTAGGGCACCCCAGAAGGTTATGTACAAATCTCATGAAACCTGTATTAACACATACGAGCAGAGTTTCAAAGCTGGTTTCAAGATACCCAATTATTATTTAGGATGAGCAACTTATTTTACTTGATCGTCGGTACCTGGATTGGAGTGCTTGTATATTTAAGTCTTTGTGCTTTAGTGGTCGGGGGTAAAGATTTGTGTGTATGTAAATAGTTTGTGTGATATCTGTGAGCGGGTGAAAGATGGTGGCGTATGTGACATGAACACAACGTGCTCAATTTAGGTTCAGGTGGGATGCTTGTATTTTAAATTGTTTGAACTTTGTGCTTTAGTGGGCGGGGGTAAAGACTTGCGTGTATATAAATAGTTGTACGATATCGGTAGGCGGGTGAAAGTTGGAGGCATAAGTGACATGAACATAACGTGCTCAATTTAGGTTGGGTTGGGATGCTTGTATTTTTAATTGTTTGAACTTTGTGCTTCCAGGGATTGAGAGTGAACTATGATATCCGGGAGGGTTAACATGAAAAGACCAATGTAAATGTGCTTTTTGTGATTCCCCTAATAAAATATATCATACATATATTTTGTGTTAATGTTCTTATTGTGTACCTCAACCAAGAGCCATTACTGGATGGTACGAACACCACTAATTCTCACTAAAAAGGTGCAAATTAACACCTTTTGAAGGTGTAATTCTCACGAAATGGGTGTGTTTTAACACCCCTGGAAGATGGAATCGTCTCCAGAAGGTGTATTTTAGCACCTCTAGAAGGTTTAGTCTTGGCCAAAAGGTGTAAATAAACACCCAAGAGGGTGTAATCACGGTCAAAAGGTGTAAATTAACACCAATGAAAGGTGTAATTCTTACTAATAAGGTGTGATTTAACACCCCTGGAAGAGGGAATGATCATCAGAAGGTGTATTTTAGCACCTCTAGATGATTCAAATTTGCCCAAAAGGTGTGAATTAACACCCAAAGAAGGTGTAATTCTGTTGAAAAGGTGTACATTAACACCACTGAAAGGTTTAGTTGTGGTCAAAAGGTGTAAATAAACACCCATGGGATGCTGGGTTCCCAACAAAAATATGCTCATAAATTTGTCTGGAAGGTGCAAATTTCATTCAGAAGGTGTGAATGAACACCCATGGAAAATGTAATGTGAGCAAAAAAGGTGTAACTTAGCACCTTTTCTACAAGGTGTAAATTTACACCTTTCGGAGAGGGTGTTAATTCACACCCAAAAGGGTGTTAGCCCTGGGACAAGCCATTTACACCCCGTAGAGGTGTAATTTACACCTTCTGGGCTAAGTGTGAGTCAGTGCCCCCTGGCGTCAGATTTGGGATATGAATATGCAAAGATATAGAGCATGAAATTCTCTCTTGCTATACAGAGTTTGGAGTTCAAAGTACTCATAATAAAAAAATACAGATTTCCATATCTGAGGAAATAATTGATGGTCTCCTCGAATAATGAACTGCAAACTGCGAACCGCGGTCTAACTTTATGAACGTGGTATTGTAGTACAAAGCACGTGTTCCGACTGGACTCTATCAGTGGCGTTTAGTTAGACAGGTTGGCTTCTTCAGAATGCCGCCAATGAACCTGTCATTTGTTGGAACGGAAGTAACTCAATGTATTAGAGAGTTGATCCCTTTCGACTGGTTTCATAAGCGACCTGGGTTACAGTATTGTCTGATATGGTTTTCTACACGAAAACAACTAACTAGGTACATGCGTAAATTATTTGTAATGTACGTTCTAGTTTATCTGGTCATAATAATATAATACAGGAATTCAGAAGATTCCAATATTTGTTAGTTAAACAAATCGATAGGTATATCATGGGCATGTATGTACGTCCGTTTTTCCATCACCGTTTTCTTGTCATTAAATGTGAACAACGACTGGGTGATCCTGGGGCATATATGGCGAAATTCTGCTGGTGGACGTTTCGTCCCCGAGGCCCGCCCCCTGTACAGACCTTTTGGTCTTTGATATTTGTTGGCATTTGTGTGAAGTTGATGCTGGGTCGACATCGGGCCTTACAGACTAGTCTTTTGCGTTAAATGCCGTCATTTTCATCTGACGACGATACAGCTCACCAATCCCCAATGTACAAGTTGTCGCAGCGAAACAGCTCACCAATTACCAATACACGAGAGCATTTCCATCATAGCTCTCTAGATTTGTATCTAATGCCGGTGCTAGGGGCCGTGTGGTCACAATCCAAGTTGCCACATGAACAGGTACAATAAAAGCGTACCTGATACAAACATCACGAATCGTTCGATTCTTGGTATGTGCTTTAGCATAGGTTAACCGGAAGACTATACTGTGAAGTCATGTGGCTCTGTCAGTATGTCGGCACCTCTTCCCACTTCCCTTATATGTGTTGTAATCGACCTACATTAGAACTCTTTCCCAAAACGGAACTGAATTACCATCAAATTCTTGCTACCACCAATATGCATATGATCACCAAATTCGTAGCAAATGCGCATGTTGTCGTGAACCACAGGCCTACAAAATACTTGGAAGATGATAGAAGCATTTTTCACGTCGTCCGGTTTATTTGCTATCAATTAATGGCAAGCTGTAGTGTAAAAAACACGTTTTTCAATGATTACATCACGGTTGAAACTAAGAATTAACTTTTCAATTTCAGTAAACGGTTTTTCCTGGTTGTCTTTCTATTTCAACTGAAGTATCGTTGAAAAAAACCCCATCCCTGTAAGAAGACGCCTTTATTCGAGTATTTTCATTTCATTTGTTTCAGCCACCTTTTTTAGCCCACCATCACCAGATGGTGGGCTGTTCAAATCACTTTTCGTCCGTGGTCCGTCGTCCGTCCGTCCGTCGTCCGTCAGTCAGTCCGTCCGTAAACAATTCTTGTTATCGCCATTTCTCAGGAACTACTTTATGGATCTTTCTCAAATTTGGTACACAGGTTCCCCTAGGGGTCTAGTTGTGCCAAATACCTTTTTTGGTCCAATTCCAAAATCCAGTATGGCCACCAGGCAGCCATCTTGGATTTCCCCTTGAAATCTTGATTTCTCCGGAACTACTGCACGGATCTTTCTCAAA
Organism: Hanleya hanleyi; assembly: GCA_036873755.1. Taxonomy (NCBI): domain Eukaryota; kingdom Metazoa; phylum Mollusca; class Polyplacophora; order Lepidopleurida; family Hanleyidae; genus Hanleya; species Hanleya hanleyi. The sequence continues at coordinate 27,936 of JAVTVY010054477.1, read as the reverse complement.
CTTGGTACACAGGTCCCTCTTGGGGTCTAGTTGTGCAAGATATCTTTTATGGTCCGATTCGAAAATCCAATATGGCCACCAGGCAGCCATGTTGGATTTCCCCATGAAACTTTGTTATCGTCATTTCTCAGGAAGTACTGCATGGATCTTTCTCAAATTCGGTACACAGGTTCCCCTTGGGGTCTAGTTGTGCAAGATACCTTTTTGTATCCGATTCGAAAATCCAATATGGCCACCAGGCAGCCATGTTGGATTTCCCCATGAAATCTTGTTATCGTGATTTCTTAGGAACTACTGCATGGATCTTTCTCAAATTTGGTACACAGGTTCCCCTTGGGGTCTAGTTGTGCAAGTTACCTTTTCTGGTCCGATTCGAAAATCCAATATGGCCACCAGGCATCCATCTTGGATTTTCCCATGAAACTTTATCGTGAATTCTCAGGAAGTACTGCATGGATTCCTTTAAAATTTGGTACATAGGTACCCCTTGGGGTCTAGTTGTGCAAGATATCTTCCAGATCCCAATGGGAACCTGTTCGATTTCCTGATAAAAATTTCCTCTTGAACCCTTGTTACCGGGTTTCTTTAAATGTCCATAACTAATTTTCATTACATGAAAGGAAACAAGTTTTCAGAAGTTTCTACTGACAAGGCTGTTACAAGGGTGGGTGGAGGGGGGGAGGGGTGGAGTGTGGTGCATAATCCCGGTAAAATTGCAACCGGCATCCTGACGTCCAGAACAATGTTCTTAACGTCTCAACAGGCAAAAAGCCTGAATTCCCAGACGTTTTCCGTGGAAATAACGACAGTCGCTGTTCAATCTTTCATTGTGAACAGGTCAGATTGATAAATTGTTCCATTAGGGTATATTATTCCTTTTAAAACTACTTAAACCAATTTTTTTCATGTGCATGAACGATGATATTTACAACAATTCAGCATAAAATTGCGACTTTCATCTGCTGTATGAGAATTTTTCTCTCGTGGATTAGCGGTACCTACCTGAAAACTCAAGTTAATAACTGCTCCCGCACGTGCAGGGAAAGGTCACGTAACCCACGAAACTCCTCCGAGGTAAGGGTCTTGAACCCCTCATTAGCCATGTCAGTTTTTGTGTCTCTCAAGAAATTACTTCATATGAAATTAAAATAAACCGTGAAAAGCGTAAGAGAACTAATCCCAAGCTCGTGGTGAAGCTTGCCTCACTTTCCCTACAGATTGGTACAGACTGTCACTGGTTTAGGAATATTAATATGTTATTTCTTATTTTTCTAGTCGTCGCCAATTTGTTCAAAATTGGACAGAAGGCCGAAAATATATCATTAGCAATATAAACTCAGCAAGAGTTACCAAAGTGAACACAATGCGGTTGTCACAGATTAGACCTTTTCACGGAGCAGACAGCTGTGCCCATCTTAATATTGGCAGGATTTCAACTTGGGGCGTGGAGGTTTTCCAATAGTTCATCCAACGACAGCTTTGATTGGCTGACTCAAGAGTATTATTATGGGATAGAGATTTTATTTCAAATCGGCAGCCATTTTGACAAGTAAGTTTGCGGATCAATTTGTTCTCCCGTATTGTTTATTCATAATTGACATAAAATAAATAGTCCCAAGCGTTTTAGCAGACAACACTGAACTACATAACGGATAATTCCAATGTTAACACTGATGAAACACGGAAGTACGGTACCGTATTTTGGAAATTAGATTTTTTGTGGAGGGAAGGCGCTTGTGGTCGTAATGTTCAACTGACTGTTCATGTGTCGATGCCCGACCCGGCATCCGCACACGCGGTGTTTCGCCCGGCGACCTGTGCTTTCTGGGCCTGACAGAAAATTTTATGGAAATTCGTGTAATGTTTGACAAAAAATGGTCCTCTTTACCGAACATCATTTATGGCGAGGTCATGGTTTGTCACAACAGTGGTCATGTTGTGACGACACAACAACAACAACTGTTTGTCCCAGAAAATATATTCCGATATTCCGGAGACAATTTATCGTACAGCATTGAAACTTCAGACAGTATATCAACTAAAAAATAAAATTGTTTCCACATATTTCGTTAAAATCTGTTGAGAATTGACGAAAATCACCAATACCTACCATGTGGGGCTATGATGACGTTGATCTGCCAATGTTATAACATGCAGACTTACATAACCTACAAATCTTCCATCTAATTCTTGTTTTTCGCGATTTGTTGAGGACTTTCTTGATACTTTGGAATAAAATTGGTACTTTTATACGCCCATCCGTAAACTTTTTCTCCACGCAATTGCCCTAGAGGTATGGCGGCGTCCATCCGTAAACTTTTTCTCGTTAACGCAACTCGTCAAAGAGTTTACAGTGGATTCTTCCGATATTTGGTGCACGTGATCGGTACCATGTGTAGATGTACACAAACTTTTTTCGGCTCGACTCGATGTTTTCTTTAGTTACTCCCCTTGATTTTGTTCTGAAATCATGTATTTTGACCTACTGTCTTCGTCAACACAACTCGTCCCAGAGTTTTCAATGAATTCTTCTGAAATTTTCAATGAATTCTTCTGAAATTTGGTACTCATGATCGATAACATGTGTAGATGTGCACAAAAAAATTTCAGCCCGATTCAATGTTTTCTTTAGTTATTCCCTCTCATTCTGGTCTAAAATCCTTGTATTTGGCACCTACTGTCTTCGTCAACGCAACTTGTCCCAGGATTTTCAATGAATTCTTTGGAAATTTGGTACACATGATCGGTACATGTGTAGATGTGCACGAACACTTTTCAGTCAGATTCAACGTTATTCCCCTTGATTTTGGCCTGAAATCCTTGTATTTGGCACCTACTGTCTTAGTCAACGCAACTCGTTCCAGAGTTTTCAATAGATTCTTCCGCATGTTGGTACGTGATCGGTACCATGTGTAGATGTGCACAAACTTGTTTCGGGCCAATTCGATGTTTTCTTGAGTTACTCCCCTTGATTTTGGTCTGAAATCCTTGTATTTGGAACCTACTGTCTTCGTCAATGCAACTCATCCCAGGCCTGAGGGGTTTCAATGGATTCTTCTGAAATTTGGTACACATGATAGGTATCATGTGTAGATGTGGACGAACCGTTTTCAGCCCGATTCAACGTTTTCCTGAGTTACACCCCTTGATTTTGGTCTGAAATCCTTGTATTTCGCACCCACTGCCCACTGTGAATGCAACTCATCCAGTAGTTTTCAATGCATTTTTCTGAAATTTGGTACACATGATCAGTAACATCCCCGATTCAACGTTTTCTTCAGTTACTCCCCTTCATTTTGGTCTGAAATTCTTGTATTTGGCACCTACTGTCTTCGTCAATGCAACTCGTTCCAGAGTTTTCAATGGATTCTTCTGAAATTTAGTACACAGATCGGTATCATATGTAGATGTTCACGAACCTTTTTTCAGCGCGATTCAACGTTTTCTCGAGTTGCTCCCCTTGATTTTGGTCTGAAATCCTTGTATTTGGCACCCACTGTCTTCGTGGATGAAACTCGTCCCAGAGTTTTCCATGGATTCTTCTGATATTTGGTACACATGATATCATGTGTAGATGCGTTTGAACTTTTTTCGAACCAATCGATGTTTTCTTGAGTTATCCCCCTTGATTTTAGTCTGGAATCCTTTTATTTGGCACCAACAGTCCTCTTGAACGAAACTCGTTCTAGGGGTTTCATTGCATTCTTTCGAAATGATTGGTGCCAAGCGCAGATGTGCACAAACTCTTGTCGAGTTGATTCGACAGTTTCTTGAGTTACTCCCCTTGATTTTGGTTTGAAATCTTATATTTGCCACCTACTGTCCTCGTGAATGCAACTCGGCTCAGGCTTTTCGATGGATTCTTTTGAAATTTGGCACATATGATCGATGTACACAAACTGTTTTTGAGCTGATTCGATGTTTTCTTCAGTTACTCCCCTTCATTTTAGTCTGAAATCCTTGTATTTGGCACCTACTGTTATTTCGACCCCAATCATCAGGCTGATGAGCTTACTTTTGCAGCTTATACTATAAACACAAATTTTGTTTTAAAGTTACTGATACATAAGTGCATAACTGGGGGTGGGAGAATATGCACTTCCGGAGAGTAGGAGTAACTGGTGTTCTACCTGCTCCTACAAATACCACTCCAGGCCCTTATGTACCCCCCCCCCTCAACCTACACCACTTCATACAACAAAGATGGCTTATACATGTACAGTATTATGACTATTGCAACAATACAAACAACATACAGTCCAGGAAGGTTCATTTGTATGGTTAACCTTTGTCTATAACAACATCCAGGAGATAAAATTGTTGTTTATCGACTGTATTTTTTAACGGGCGTATTTTGGGTTTAATTGAAATCTTGTTAGTTTATCTCCTGTGTGAAGTTTCAATATCCAATCAATTGTCTCCAAAATATCGCCGAAAACGTCTCGGATATATTATCTGGGACAGACAGTAAATTCGTCAAATTGTCTCTATCATGGATGTATATATTTCACAGCATGGGTGGGAAACGCAAATGGTCACGTAGACAGAGTCAGCAGCAGAGGTCGCGGATGAGACAGAGGAGGGCGAAGAATTCCAATTCTTCATTCCATTGTCTGGAAGAACCATCCCTTCTGGAGGGAAAATCTTCAAATGCCCAGAGGTTGACAACTCCTCAGGGAAGTCTGTCCATCCCACACGGGGATGTCCCACCGAGGTCTGATTCGCATCCGTGCGTCTGTACACCATCGAGTGTGCCACCATCAGCTACACCAGATAGTAGAATTGATGGTGCAGGGCAGACGATCGCCACTGACTCGGAACCTTCCGTTTGCACCTCACCGAGGGTGCCATTGCCACCGTGCAATGCAGTGGTGTCGGAATTACGTACAAAAGTTGCAAGAACTAATAACAAACAAACAAATCAAACCACTTCAAGAACTATGAACAAGCTATTGAATAAATCTATTACAAACATTGAACATACAAAACCATGCAAAACTTGCATACCTGAACTTCCTGTTGATAAACAAACGGACGAAACATTTGTTTCAACACATGACACTCATCATGATGATGCAGTAGATGCTGAAGAACATGAATCAGCAGAAATGTGTCCGGGTATAATTTCACAACATAGATTCGAAGGAAATACAGATATTTGAGTTTGCCAGTACCAATACAGGGTCATTTCGACCAAACCTATCCAAGATTTCAGGACAATGCTGGTAAACAGTGTGTAATGAATAGTCTATCAGCTCTCATATACAGTCAAGAGAAACCAACAACAATTTGGACATCAAATGACGTAGACCAGATACTTGTAAATGGAAATGAAATGTATGAATTTTTGCAGCGAAGTAGCACAATCCATCATGAGCTCCTAGCCATTAATGACATTCGTGGGTCAGTGGAATATACAAATGGTAATCTTTACAATTTTGCATTTCAAGAATCACTGATGGGAACACTGGGCAATACGAGAGAAAACCTAGATGAACTGCAGTTCTTAACACTGGCTGAAGCATTACATGCTGCTTTACTTCAAAACAGTAGTGATGCTGCTATTGTAACATTCAAAGAAAGTACATTCATTGTAATTAAGCAGAATAACATCTACTGTGTTAGTGACTCTCACTCGAGAAACTTGACTGGTTCTGTTGATCCAAATGCATCAAGTATTGTGCTACATTATAGTGACATGCACGATGTATTTGAACATTGTCTTCGTCTAGCACAATCAATGGCTTATCGGGCAGATGATCTTTTCGAAGTAACAGCTCTCAAGATATTGAGGATAAGTTCAGACAATTGTACTGATCAGACACCAAAGAGTTCTGAGAAGACTACAGGATTGACTGAAGAAACGGCAAATGATAGACTTCTATTATATTTTCAAGATCAGAAAAAAAGACAAATATTAAAGAAGAAAAAATTATCAACTGACCATAAAAGTGACAAAACAATACATTGTTGTACACGGCGAGAGTACATGCGTACGTACATGAAGAAAATGAGACAAAGAAGTTCAAAGAAAACAATATTGAAAGAATCTGACAAAAGACGCAAATCAAGTGCTAGAGAAAAATATCCAGAAAAGCACAGATTAATTGATATCCAAAGTAAACAGAAATCTAGAAAATAAGATCCAGAAAAGCACCGTGTATTGAATGTTCACAGTAAACGGATATCTAGGGGAAATGAACCGGAAAGGCACAGAGTAATAAATGTCCAAAGTAAACGGAAAGCCAGGGAAAAAGAACCGGAAAAGCACAGAATAATAGATTTCCAAAGTAAACGGAAAGCAAGGAATGATCCAAGCTTCTTAGTGATTGAAAAACAAAGTAAGAGGACAGCCAGAAAAAAGAACCGGAAAAGCACAGAGTAATAGATGTCCAAAGTAAACGGAAATCTAGGCAAAAAGAACCGGAAAAGCACAGAGTAATAGATGTTCAAAGTAAACGGAAAGCCAGAGAAAAAGAACCGGAAAGGCACAGAGTGATGGATGTCCAAAGTAAACGGAAAGCAAGGAATGACCCAAGCTTCTCAGTGATTGAAAAACAAAGTAAAAGGACAGCCAGAAAAAAAGAACCGGGAAAGCACAGAGTAATAGATGTCCAAAGTAAACGGAAATCTAGGCAAAAAGAACCGGAAAAGCACAGAGTGATAGATGTCCGAAGTAAACGGAAAGCCAGGGAAAAAGAACCGGAAAAGCACAGAGTAACAGATGTCCGAAGTAAACGGAAAGCAAGGAATGATCCAAGCTTCTTAGTGATTGAAAAACAAAGTAAGAGGACAGCCAGAAAAAAAGAACCGGGAAAGCACAGAGTAATAGATGTGCAAAGTAAACAGAAATCTAGGGAAAAAGATCCGGAAAAGCACAGGGTGATAGATCTGAAATGTAAGCGGAAATGTAGAGAAGATACACAGTTTTTAGAACAAGAAAGATTATTGAAGAAAAAAGCTAGACTTGATCCAGTGTTTTCACAAGCAGAGTCAAAGGCAGATTTGACCAGAAAAAGACAACTGCGACAGGATAGAACTTTCCTCACTATTGAAAGAATGAAACAATCTGAAAGAAGAAGGCATATTACACAAGAAGAAAAAGCCTCGGACAGAAAACGAAAATCAGAAAATCGGAAGAGCCAAGAGTATTTTCAGAATGAAAAAGAACAATGTAAAAAAAGACGTTTTGGACATGATATAGACGGATGTATCAGTGTTTTCTATAAAAAAAAAAAACAGAAAAAGGACCAGAATATGTATGTACATGTACCTGTTGTCATCAAACATGGTTTAGAGAAAGCGTAACAGAGAGTTGCCCTGTCCCCATATTTCAAACATATAAAGATTTCTATACAGGATATAAATCTGTACATGGAAAGGAATGGCTTTGTCACACATGCTTATCCACATTAAAGAAATGTAAAATTCCAAAACTCTCTGTTGCTAATGGGATGACCTGGCCTGATAAACCCCCAGAGTTGAACTTGCACCCTCTCGAAGAACGACTTGTAGCTCTTAGAATACCCTTTATGCAGATAAGAGAATTACCACGAGGTGGACAGTATTCAACGAAAGGCAATGTAGTCAATGTCCCGATTGACATTCAGCCGACACTGAATGGATTACCAAGACAAATTGATGAACATTTCACAGTGTCTGTAAAACTGAAGAAAAGACTTTCTTACAAATCATGTGTGTTTTCTGAAAATGTGCGACCAACTGTTGTACTCACAGCTTTACACTGGCTTATGAACAATAGTCAGCTGTATAAGAATTCTGGTCTGGCAATTGATGAGAATTGGGTTAACGAGACTACCAATAGTGCTCAAGAAATTGTTCAAGAATTTACAAGCCCACAACACTTAAACGGCAGATTTGCACATAGTTGTTTGGACACTGATGGGAAACAATCTGGAATTGTTTATTCAGAAGCATTTATTGATCCTGAAAACGAGTTAGAAAACCAAGATACATTTATCGAAATTCATGAAGATGATCGCATTCAAGGCAATTCTGACACACTCATCACTCAAACAAATCTTGATACCAAGAAAGGCCTAGTGTTAGCACCTGGCGAAGGACAGCAACCACTTAGCATTTATCATGATAAAGATGCCGAAGTACTCTCTTTTCCAACGATATATTGTGGACAGAAAAGATTAGAAAACAATGACCGGCAGGTACCTGTATCTTACAGTGATGTTTCAAAATGGGAACTGCGCAGTGTTGATCGAAGAGCTGCAACATGTGTTCCAAATCTCTTTTTCAAACTGAACAAAATACAAAGGAAACAAGTGGTTGATAAAGTCAACTTAGCTGTTCGAAGAAAGAAAAGTGAAGGAAAGAAAATTACAGCAAAAGAAGCGCGAAACCCTGAGATCGTTGACAAGATGGTTAACTTGAATGAAGGTTACTACATATTTAGAACACTTCGTAATTCTCCAGCATACCTTTCTTCAAGGAAAAAGGATGTATTTGCTATGATTAGACAATTAGGTCTCCCAACATGGTTCATGTCCTTATCTTCAGCTGATACTCGTTGGACAGAGTTACTTAAAACTTTAGCTGTCTTAGCTGGTGTGCCATGTTCCGATAAAGACATAGAAAATATGACATGGTCTGACAAATTACAAGCGTCTAGTCCGTCATTCATAATCCAGCCGTCGTCCATTAGAGAATATCCGCGTCCATAATCCAAAGACCTATTCCATTTTCCACATAACAGTATTAGCACCAAATTCAAAAAGACAATCATAGTATACATAAACATAGGCTTGTTTCCTGCAAGAGAGAAGCGGTCAACAGTTTTCAATGATGCCGGCAAGACATCATGATGTTCCAAAAATATCAAATCCGTATCGCTGATCAGTATTCTTAATCCATAATATTCGTTATAGAGTCGTCATCTAAAAAAAAAGATGTATCTCAGTCACGCTTTGATTGTGACTGTTCATATGAGTACCATGAGGATCTTGAAGTACATGGGTTCATACGGCCCCTAGCCCCGGGTTAAGCGGAATTAGACACAAGTTACGAAACGTAGCGCCATAGATCTTGCACGCTACGTTCGTATTTTGCTATCAGCATGCGATATGTATCGCCAAATTTGAGAAACTTTGAGTGGAGGCGCTTGGTGGAATAGCCCTGTTTTATAAGTTTCTGCAACAATGTTTTGTGACGTTGATTAAAATCATCACATTTAACACAGGATCTAGCAAATGCTACTAAGCGAGATATGTATACGCCATATGCAGGTCCCACGGGAATATTACTATCCAGAAAGGGATAGTTTACGATGTCGAAATTGTAATCATCTCTTTTGTCATAAAGTCGACGAGAGAGAATGCCCGCTTCATTTTATAGAGATAGAGATCTAAATAAGATGTGCCTGTAGGGCTATCTGTAGTTTCCTTCAAATCCAGTGAAGGTGGATATATATCCTTCACTGCGTCATTTATATAGCGATTATCCACAGCGAGAAGATCGTCTATATGGCGTTTGGTGAATGAGAAGGAACGGGCTTTGAATGGATCGGTTTTTGAAAGCGCCTGCATATAGTCATATTCATAAGAGAACAGATACAGGTCGGCCAACAGGGGTGCACAATTAGTACCCATTGGAATACCTATATGCTGCTGATATATTGTGTTGCCAAATTTCACATAGATATTTTTAATGAGAAATTCAAGCAACTCTATAAACAAGAAACATCCCATGAATGATATCTCTTGTATGTAGTCGAGCTAAAGAATGCTTTATGGCTTCCGACATTAATATATCTACGATCAGTTTTCTTGAACACAGATACTATTAATGAACTTAGACGGTCAATAAGGTCCTGATGAGGGATTGTAGTATAGAGAGTCGAGAAATCCCATGTGGATACATGTCTGTACGGTATGTGACCTTTAGCATCAAGTTCTTCCGTAAGACATTTTGAGTTTTTCAATATCCACATACATTCAACGCCAGAGTTCTTAGAAATAGTGGCGCAATACCTTTCCCAAAATGCTTTTACCTCCTGAAGGGCCCTCGTCAATAGGGTTGAAAGAAGCTTGGTGGTGCAGCTTCTAGAACCAGCTATGAATCTAGCTTTGTATGGTGATTTATGCATTTTGGGAGTCCAGTATAGTTTTGGTATGTCGTTATGATTGGTTGGAAGACAAATACCTCTTTCCCTGAGAAACTTTTTGTGATTATTAAATAAATCTTCCAGAGTAAATGCAGTTTGGGAGTAAGTAGACGTATTTGATGAAGATATGTCTACACTCAATTCTTTAACCAGCACCTGGTAATAGTAATATTTACATATGAATATTATATTATTCCGAGCTTTGTCTGCTGGGACTATGACGAATTTACTCTGGAGATTTGCTAGAACTTCTTGCGAATTGAGGTTTCTCAGAACTTGTTTTGCTTGGGGAAGAGTACTTCTGTCAAATGTCAAACTTGTTCAAAAAGACCCTGTAACAACGTCCAGGTACTTTGACCACAGAGTGCAAGTATTTGTAAACACTGTACTTAAAAGTGAACACTCCCCAATTGGAACTGTTACTGATACATTCCAACGCATTGAATTTCAAAATCGAGGCTCGCCACACACTCACATGATAGTATGGACAGAGAATGCACCAAAATATAATGTGGATTCTGAGGACGACATTGTTCAGTATGTTGACAAATATGTGACTTGTTCCTTATATGTTGAGGAAGACCTACGAGACTTGGTTCAACTGCAAATTCATAAGCATTCGAAAACCTGCAAGAAAGGTGGTAGATCTGTTTGTAGATTTGGCTTTCCCCTTCCACCACTTCGAAAGACAATGGTCTTAGATCCACTAGAAAATGATGTCGAGGAGTACAGGAAAAAATACTCAGAAATACATGCTAGAATGAACGAGTTTAAGGACGGATGTGATATGTCATATGAACAATTTCTAAAAGATGTTGTACAAATGGAAGAATCAGAATATATTAAATGCATACGAAGCTCTCTCAAAGGGCCCAAGGTGTTTTTGAAAAGAAAACCATTAGAGATGCGTGTGAATTATTACAATAAAGTTGTGCTTAGCGCATGGAGAGCAAACCTGGACATACAATTTGTACTTGACCCGTGTGCCTGTGCAATGTACATTGTTTCCTATATCAGCAAATCACAGCGAGGTATGAGTACTATGCTAGAACAGGCGTCTAAAGAAGCAAAAGAGGGAAACATGGATCTCAAGAGACAGGTTCGACATATTGGAAACCAGTTCCTTAATTTTGTTGAAATAAGTGCCCAAGAAGCATCACATCTCGTGTTACAGATGCCACTGACACGAGCATCTCGTGAAGTAGTATTCATCAATACATCTCCTCCAGACCAGCGAGTTTTTCTCTTGAAAAATGAAGAACAGTTGGAACAGCTTCCAGATGACTCGACAGACATTGCATCTGACAACATCATCAAGAGGTACGCAAAAAGACCCCAAAAAATCGAAAAGTACTGTCTCGCTGATTATGTTTCCGAGTTAGAAGTTAAGTATAGACAAAAGGAACCTACTTTTGAAGTTGAATGCAATGATGATGATGAAAGTCATTTACCGGCATCTGACAATAACGTAGAGACGGACAGTGATACAGAGTTTGGTGATACAAATATTGTGATGAAATTGAGAGGTGGCATAACAATCAGAAAAACGGGGAACATAAAGGTAATACGATATGTAAGATACAGCAAGAGCACAAATTCTGAGAACTTCTACAGAGAAAAACTTCTTCTATTTATGCCATGGAGAGACGAAAACAAAGATCTTAAGGGTGGATACGACACATATGAAGGTCATTACCAAAATAAAAGTGCAGAGATTTTACCATTGCTGCAAAAATACGAACACCATGTCGAAGAATTAGATCTAGCGAGGCAACAAGCTGAACAAGACCTTTCCACAGAGTTTGACATTTTAGCACCCAACACTGAACAAGTGCAATCAGAAGATGCTGAGCAATCTACCAGTCAGTCAGAGGACTTATCCACTTTATTCCCCCTACACAATCCCAGAGCACAGCAGATATTGGCCAAGATCTTGATTTACCTGGTACCTCTGTATCCGTTGAAACAAATTCAGTACTGCTTCCAGATGATGAATACCGGGCTTTGCTCCGATCTCTTAACATTAAACAACGAGAATTTTTCAATCACGTTATACAATGGATTTCTACAAAGACTGACCCTCTGTACGCATTCCTCTCGGGAGGAGCGGGTGTTGGAAAATCTGTAGTAGTACAAGCTCTCTATCAAACACTACATAGACTTCTAAATTCCAAAGATGGAGATGACCCGGATACTATAAAGACCTTACGAACAGCATTCACGGGAAAGGCAGCTTACAACATAAATGGGGTAACAATAGCCTCTGCTTTCCACAAGAAAATGTTCCAAACACAACAGCATATGTACAGTGATGAGCTAAATACATTTCGAACAACTTACAAAGATCTTGCTGTAATCATTATCGATGAAATCTCCATGGTTGGTAACAAGCTCTTCGCTTTCATGCATGACCGACTACAAGAACTAACAGGTACAAAACGAGATTTCGGAGGGATAAGTATAATAGCTGTTGGAATCTTTTATCAGTTATGTCCTGTAGCAGATTCATGGATCTTCTCTGATTTGTCTGTCGGTCTAGCAAGCAATTTATGGAAAAAACATTTCCAAATGTTTGAACTCGCCGAAATTATGAGACAAAAAGATGACTTGCCATTTGCTGAGATGTTAAACAGGTTAAGATTCAATCAACTCCTACCAACAGATAAAGAAATTATCACATCTCGCACGATCTCTATAACGTCTGTAGACTATCCAAGGAAAGCTCTGCATTTATTTACAGAGAACAAGAAAGTTGATAACTTCAACAGCACATTGATTCAAGATCTGAAAACTATAAAAGTAGACGTCTTCGCAGATACGGATATTATTTCCCCCGTGAACATGAACAAAGAGACTAAGATTCACTTGGTAGAAGAAATTAATAAGAAAGACAAACTCAGCCAAACTGGAAACCTCCCTAGTGTGCTGAAACTTGCGGTTGACATGACATATGATGTAACAGTCAATGTTGATGTCGATGATGGGTTGACAAATGGTGCATCAGCAATTCTGAATCACATCGAGTACAAAGGAACATCTAAGAGACCAGCCATTGTATGGGTTCTATTTACCGATACAAACATTGGTAGCAAAAGAAGAAAACAATACAAACATCTCTATCATACAGATATTGATCAGCAATGGACACCAGTGTTTGAAACAAAACGGACATTTCTTCATAACAAAAAAACTTATCAAAGAATCCAATTTCCACTTGCCCCAGCTGCAGCTAAGACTGTTCACAAAGCACAAGGTGCCACAGTTGATGAAGTTGTTGTAGATCTAAGCTCTAGTTATAAACCACCACATGTTCATTATGTTGCACTGTCTCGAGTTCGCAAATTAGCAAACTTGCACATTCTTGACTTCAATGAGAAAGCATTGAAAGTGGATGAAAAGGTACATCAAGAAATGGAAAGGCTTTACAAGAATCCACTTCAGTTGTGTTATACACCGCTGTACAGTATTGAAAACTCCCAGGTAAAACTACTGTTCAACAATGCTAGATCTCTGCATTTACATATAGACGATATCAAGAGAGATCCAAATGTACACAGTGCAGACTTAATTGGAATTTCTGAGACACGTCTTGTAAATACAGACCGAGCTGATCAGTATGAACTGCCAGGGTTTCAAATGTATAGATTTGATGAAGCTCGGCCATCCAACACGACCAGACCATTTCATGGACTAGTCGCATACATAAAACATGATATAACTGTGAACAAAATAAACTCTCACATCTATGATAACGTTGAATTTATCTTCATAGATGCACAAATCAAAAGAAATGATGTTCAAGTTATATTCATCTACAAACCACCAAAACTGTCAGATATACAACTACAACATGTTGTACGCAACAATATCCAGCCATTCGTAAATACACAGAAACCGACTTTCTTTCTTGGAGATTTTAATATGAACTTGCTGGAGAAAGATAATACATTTGTACAATTCATGGAACAGGAATTACGACTTAACCAGTTAATCACTGAACCTACAACAGTAAATGGGACATTACTCGACCACGTCTACACCAATGAAAAGAGTGTGAGGCTGGCGTAATACCAAGTTATTGGTCTAACCATCGACTTGTATTCTGTGCATTTACATCCGTTCATTGAAAGTCATCTCTGTATCAGCCAACATATTTCTCAGCAAATCAGACAACAATCACAAATGAAAAAAACAACGAATTTCTACACGAAAACAAGAATGAATTAGAGCATATTAGAAATTTGCTATATGAATTCTAATACATCGATAATTCTAAGCATCTACTCCCTTAATCCATAATCAGAAGTCCAATAGAGGAGGATCCCCGTTCTTAGTAAATGACCAAATTAGTGTGATTTGTCACTTTTGAGCATCATATTACAAAGATGTAAAATGCGGACAATTTACACCGACTCGAGGCTCCTGGCACACAATTCAAGCCAGTCCTCGAGTTACGCTCTACCAATGTCCATGGGTGGCCTACATGGGCATCTCCAAGATGCCTTGACTTTGGCATCACCAAGATGCCTTGAAATGGGAATCGTGAAGAAGAGATAGAGATCACCAGGATGCTCTGACGAGGTGTCGATTCCTGTACTTAATCGTTGGCGTGTCTTCTGACAAGTGAGTACAACCCTTCCTTTTATTCTATTACATCAGCATCAGCTAGTTCGCATACATTTCATTGCAAATTTTTTTTTCGTCTTCAGTAATGGTAAGTTATAGCCAGAAAAAAAATTAAAATATAATTAATCCCTTCTCAATCTGTGACATTACAAGCGTCTAGTCCGTCATTCATAATCCAGCCTTCGTCCATTAGAGAATATCCGCGTCCATAATCCAAAGATCTATTTCATATTCCATATAACAGTATTAGCACCAAATTCAAAAAGACAAATCATAGTATACATAAACATAAGCTTGTTTCCTGCAAGAGAGAAGCGGTCAACAGTTTTCAATGATGCCGGCAAGACATCATGATGTTCCAAAAATATCAAACCCGTATCGCTGATCAGTATTCTTAATCCATAATATTCGTTGTAAAGTCGTCATCTAAGAATGATGTATCTCAGTCACGCTTTGATTGTGACTGTTCATATGAGTATCATGAGGATCTTGAAGTACATGGATTCATACGGCCCCTAGCCCCGGGTTAAGCGGAATTAGACACAAGTTACGAAACGTAGCGCCATAGATCTTGCACGCTACGTTCGTATTTTGCTATCAGCATGCGATATGTATCGCCAAATTTGAGAAACTTTGAGTGGAGGCGCTTAGTGGAATAGCCCTGTTTTATAAGTTTCTGCAACAATGTTTTGTGACGTTGGTTAAACTCATCACATTTAACACAGGATCTAGCAAATGCTACTAAGCGAGATATGTATACGCCATATGCAGGTCCCACTGGAATATTACTATCCAGAAAGGGATAGTTTACGATGTCGAAATTGTAATCATCTCTTTGTCATAAAGTCGACGAGAGAGAATGCCCGCTTCATTTTTATAGAGATAGAGATCTAAATATGATGTGCCTGTAGGGCTATCTGTAGTTTCCTTCAAATCCAGTGAAGGCGGATATATATCCTTCACTGCGTCATTTATATAGCGATTATCCACAGCGAGAAGATCGTCTATATAGCGTTTGGTGAATGAGAAGGAACGGGCTTTTGAATGGATCGGTTTTTGAAAGCGCCTGCATATAGTCATATTCATAAGAGAACAGATACAGGTCAGCCAACAGGGGTGCACAATTAGTACCCATTGGAATACCTATATGCTGCTGATATATTGTGTTGCCAAATTTCACATAGATATTTTTAATGAGAAATTCAAGCAACTCTATAAACAAAGAAACATCCCATGAATGATATCTCTTGTATGTAGTCGAGCTAAAGAATGCTTTATGGCTTCCGACATTAATATATCTACGATCAGTTTTGTTGAACACAGATACTATTAATGAACTTATACGGTCAATAAGGTCCTGATGAGGGATGCATGAATGGGTTGCGAAAAGTGCGACAAGTTCCATAGTCTAAATCAATACATAACAGCATCTATTCATTGAGGAGAGTTTTCACAAATTCCTGGGAACTAACAGATTTTTTTTCCTCAAATTTGGTACACAGGTTGCCATTGCTATCTGTTTATGCAACATGTGTTTTAGTCCCATTCAAAAATTTAATATGTATCCTTCTCTCAGATATATGACCCTCAGCTGCTTTCCAACCGGAAAACCTCATCCTGCGATATCCTCCATCTCTACGGGTGTAACAGATGTCCGAGCCCTCCCCATTCAGCTGAGGCTCCTGACAGGAACCTATGTACTCCAGTCAAACAAAGCTATGTTCAACCAGCTTGCTGTGGATCCAACCTGCCAGTTCTGCTCTGAATATCCAGATATATATATACATATTCTTGTCATGTGCGGCATCCTTCAGGACACCAGAAATATTTTTCTTCCCCTGATTTACAAAACTGTGTGGACCGAGTGGCGAGTGCCTCGAAAACCTTAGAGACATTGCAACGGCTCCAGAGGATATATCTACCTTTATCATAGACCCTTCATCTCGTCAGCGACCCTGGGTGTGTCGCAAATGTGATGGGTGTTCTCAGGCGATACCTGTACACTTCATTATCAGAGAACTGAACTCTTGAACGTTCTGTGATGTCATCTGTAACATTTCACTCCAAATGACATTCAACACCTTCCCGCATATTCTACTTTATTTTTTATATGCCTTAATTGACTTTCACTTATAACACTCACAGCATTGGAGGTCCTCCTAAACACAGAAGGAATCTATGAACTATGGCCACCTATCTCCCATCTTTAATTTCGCATTCAAACCTTGTTACCGGACATTTCATCTCGTCGCATTTGCCGACAGGGTGACCGTGACTTTATGATTTCTTAATAAATCTATATTGAACAACAAATTGTTCCTATTTATTTGTTGGGTAACAGCAGGCCTACTTTGTGTCTTTGCCATTGCAGAAGTAAATTGCAGTGCAGCAAAGAAGTATCGATGTCCCATGTTTTGAAGTTATACGTCCGCCATTAGCCCGGTCTCCCCTACTAAAACAGTTCTTTCGAAGACATTCGTCCATGAACTTTCATTAACATGAAACGTTTCATTCTCAAAGAACATTGTTTCACAAAACATTCACATCGCAATGTTAATGACGTAGGCCCTATGGATTGGTTTAAATTTTAACTGACATAAAATAGCATAACTGCTTGAGCATATTACTTTCCTCTCCTATTTAAAGACAATACTATTTCTTCCCGCCCTTCCCAAAATAATCCTCTGTTTATATTTCCTTGAAAAATAAAGACTAAAGCCATTGTTTAATATACTGTCCCCTTTTCGATCTTTTTCACTCAAATTCGAAATTGTGCAAACAAAATTACAAATCAATGGTTTGTTCTTGGTAACAATGAACAAAAAGATCCTCTTGTTATTAGCTTACAATTATTGGATAATGGTGGGCGCCAAGATCCTTCAGGATCTCTCGTCTTAGCCCTATCTGGTCTGGATTTTTTGGGACCTGTCAAGCCCAGGGGAGCCATTTCACCCACCCTCAAATATTTTTCACCCCCCTTGGGCTAGGCGGCTGAAACTTACCACACTGTACCCTTCAATCAAGCTCTATCAGGAAATGTGAAAAAAAACAAGATGGGGGTTGTAAATGACGTCACAGTGATGTGATTTTCAAAAAGGTATTTTTGGTCGATTATTCGATCTTTTTCATTTTTCCGAATTTCGAATTTTTCATTTATGATATTTCTTTGTACGATACATTAGTAACTAATAGTCTCTTGTGAAATAAATTAGTTTTTGCTCACTTTTCCTCATTGAAAAGCAGAAATTTTGAAGAATGAATGAATTGATAATTTGTTTATTCACAATAATAACAGTGTATGTAGACGGGTCGCTGAATCAAGGCAACACCAAGTCTAAAGGGTCCGGTCAAATGTGCACACTTTATTCGGGAGACAAATAATCCCTAGAACAAACAACAAATATCACAGTAAATATCACAATGTATCCGCTCCCAAGTATATACTAACAATTATATTTTCTTACGCTTTATAAATATTAATTTCAAGATAGAGCCGTTACTTTGCATTATGATGTATACGTTTAGTGCAATAGAAACAGAACCGGAAAATAGATAAAATTGGACATCAAACACTTTTGCAATTACCAAATAATAGAGCTGCCATATAACACAACCACCAAACCGGTTATGACTGGTCAAGTACGACGAGAGCCGGTGAACGTTACGTAATTACGTTTGTACTGAATAGCCTGCACAAACAAGTCAACTCACCCTGTCAATTGGACAAAGGTAAGTCCCCACCATTCATCGGTGATAGCGGTTGCAACCCGCAACACACCCGTACACACCTGATAAATGTAAACAAGTATTTGCAGATATTTTACCGCTGACAATGTTAGACTCATAAAACCAATATAGATATATTTTATCCGGTTTACGCAAATGATTTACGCGCCAAAAATATAAAGCTACGCTCCAAACAATAAATGTGAGCTGATTCATATATAAACATTATCCAGGGCGAATATTATTAGGTTATTATACAGTGCCTTTAGTCCAGTCGCTTAGGTGAATAATCGTGACACGCCGGATTAAAGCATGAAACTTTGCACAGTTACTGTACATAGGATGCAAAAGCATATCCCGGGTAGGTGCCCGACCTGGGTGACCTTGTTCTCTCAAAATCCAAGATGGCCGCCAATATAACCGCTAAATATTCAAATGGTAATATCCTTGCTCGTATGTTGGCTAACATCTTATTTGAAGTGGTCATATATATGTTTTGTGGGGCACGGAGATGATAAACGAATATTTCAAATAGGTTACAATGACAGATTTAATCATAAATCAAAATGGCCGCCAATCAGTTGACGAAACTTGACGAGATATGGAAATTATTCATGTCCAATTAGTTTATCGCTATATATACAATACAGAACTTGAGCGGTGACATAATTTAGACATGTATACGCGAATAACTGTGTTTCCCAAGTACTTGTGACAGGGCTATGAATACTGGGTCATGGCTGTATGTTTATTTACAAGGTCGCTGATCTTCAGGCCATCAATTTACTAATACAATTTACTAATTAGTATTGTGGCTGAGCGCCATTTTTGAATGATGTTCAATTCAATTAAATTCAATTTATTTCCATACATGCAACACACAGAAATATATAAAAGGTTCATATTAAAAATTACAGGACAAGACAAATGCATATACAAACACATATATAGATACATACATACACACACAGATAGAATATGGTACCGCAACCAAGTTATTTGGTCAAACCCAGTGTGAATGAATACAATTAACCCATATAATCAGTCGAATGAAATCGTGAAATGCTGGATTGAAGCTGACCCATCTCGGCATAGTAAATGGACATGATAAATACAAACATTCCGCACGACGGTGAACGACCTGAGTGACCTAGTTTTCGAAAAATCCAAGATGGCGTCCAGTATATCCGTCAAACATGTAAATATATCCGTCTTTCTGTTCAGTGTTAGTCTAGGATGTTCATTAAAATGACTAAATATGCCTTTGTGTTGTTCAGAAATTATTATATTGATAATTCTAATCCTTTGCAAAAAATAGTGTCAAAAGATACTATTTTAAAGTCAAACCTCGTATCGTAAGATATGTAAACTATGTAAACTATGAAAGAGGATGTGAAACAATCTAGTAAACTAAGATGGTAAATCAGGGAAATACTATCAAGACGTAACGCTATGAAAACTTCGTGCGAAGAGATCCCATAATAAGCCAATCACGACAATTTCTGACTTTTTTCTCTGACAGTGATTGACGTTTACTTCACGGAGATTAACATCTTAGCGCGGCACAATCTTTTGATGTTTTCTACCCCCTAACAAAGCCATACTTTCCGGCGGGAGTAAGCTCTTTGATCTTCACTGTTCACCATGCAGACCGTCTGGAAATGATGCCATAGTTGGATACTGTTTCCCGATAATGTTTATATATTAGTCCACGTGCTACGGTGTGTCACAAGCTAGCCACCGGATTGGCTAACAAATGTAGTTTCAAATTCGCATGGGATTTATATACGGCTGAATTCAGATATAATATTCCCAGATATTATATCTGAATTTACTGAGATTGAATGTGAAAGTGCTGCGCAATTGTTGCTGAAACATGCTAAGTGGCACAAAGCATGTCATCTAAGGTTTCCCAGCAAAAAAATTAAAAGATCGAAAGATCGCCAAAAGAACAAGCGAATAAATAACGCTGGTTCGGGGAAAAAGAAGTTTAAACACCAATCACTCGGAGCCTCTGGTAGGACCGAGCAATCTGCTGTATGTACGCTCAAGGAGTGCTGCATGTATGCTCAACGGTGACTCTAGACAAGTCTACAGGAAATTTGAAGGAAACTACAGATAACCCTACAGGCACATCGTATTTAGAACTATATCTCTATAAAAATGAAGCGGGCCTTCTCTCTCGTCGACTGTATGACAAAAGAGATGATTACAATTTCGACATCGTAAACTATCCCTTTCTGGACCGTAATATTCCAGTGGGACCTGCATATGGCGTATCCATATCACGCCTAGTAGCATTTGCTAGAACCTGTGATAAATGTGACGAGTTTAATCAACGTCACAAAACATTGTTGCAGAAACTTATAAAACAGGGCTACACCACCAAGCGCCTCCACTCAAAGTTTCTCAAATTTGGTGATACGTATCGCATGCTGATAGCAAGATAGGAGCGTAGCGTGCAGGATCTATGGCGTTACGTTTTGTAACTTGTGTCTAAATCAGCTTAACCCGGGGCTAGGGGCCGTATGAACCCATGTACTTCAAGATCCTCATGGTACTCATATGAACAGTCACAATCAAAGCGTGACTGAGATACATCATTCTTTAGATGACGACTTTACAGCGAATATTATGGATTAAGAATACTGATCAGCGAAACGAATTTGATATTTGTGGAACATCATGATGTCTTGCCGGCATCGTTGAAAACTGTTGACCGCTTCTCTCTTGCAGGAAACAAGCCTATGTTTATGTATACTATGATTGTCTTTTTGAATTTGGTGCTAATACTGTTATATGGAATATGGAATAGGTCTTTGGATTATGGACGCGGATATTCTCTAATAGACGACGGCTGAATTATGAATGACGTACCAGACGCTTGTATGGAAGATGGCTACCCAGCTGCAAGATACAGAACTCTTATCACAGATTGCCGGAGGAGATTTAGCGGCAAATGTTTATTGGAGCTAACTAACATAATAGATGCTTGATGGCTTACAATAATTGCTTCAGAATTCGTAGGCAGGTAAAAGTTAAGACATTGTAGAATCCCAGATGTCCCCAGAGCCATTTTTCTACATTGAAAGAAATGTTGAAAAGAGAACCTACATATTCAGGTTTGCTGAGTTACGTGTAGTATATGAAGAGCGACTAAGCATTCTGGGATTTTCGAAGACCATCAACAAATCCAGTCTAAAGAATAGGCTCCTAGCACATTTTCTGGTGGAGTCAGGAGTAGTCTGATTAAGGACCGTAGTATACATGAGTTACCTCTTCAACGACGCTTTTAATGTAGGAAACTATAGTTTCGCAAACACCCGGAATTCTACCAAGTATTCACTTTCAACAGATGACACGATTTGGCTCTTTCTCTCCGCACTTCTGCAGGTCACAAACCGCTAAATGGTTTTGGGGTGCAAGGTGGTATTACGGACAAAAGCTCCCGGGGATCAACGATTGGCCAATTATATCGGACTGGGCGGAAAATGGTTTCTGATCTATTTTTAAATGTTTCTACAATATTCAACTCTAGAAAATATCAAAATAAGCTTTCCAAATTTTGAGAGGGGGAAAATTCTGGGCCAGTTTGATTGGCCACCTCCCAAATCCGATGCTCAGATGTCGGGCGGCATGCCATCTTTTCTGTCGGCTCTGGCTCAAAACGATCGTGGGAAATGTGTGCTGATTTTTTCATATGTTTTAGCAGAAAAACTAAGCTACATCATGTGGTAGGTCATTCATGGTGGCGAATGTTAGGGAGTATTGTTTTCGCAAGATGTGCGCAATGAATTTACTACATAATAAGTAAGGCGATTATTTAGCGGTTTGTGACCTGTAAGCCCTCAAACATCTATTATCAAATGTTGCTTTAATAGTAACTAAATCTCCTCCGACAGTCAGAAATAACATGCATTTCGGTATCTTGAGCTGGCCAACCTTCTCCCTCCGACCCGAATCGGCTGGGTTTTTTTGGTGATTTTTCGATCTTCTTTCACATCCACTTAATTCCAAGTCGACAAGCAGTGCACCAAGTCCTGAAAGCCCTTGCCATTCCTTACTAAATCATCGTAGTATTTCAAATCTCCCTCGTTAGGTTTCTCAACAGGACATTTGAAATCCCCTCGCCCCTCACAACTAAAAATGCAACTTCAGTAGAGTACTGAAACTTACAACACGGTATCTTTTAAAAAAATGCAGGATGGCCGTCATGATGATGTGACCGTGACGTCATATTCACTGAAGCTATTTTTTGCCTATTTTTGGGCCGATTTATCGAAATTTTTATTTTTCGATTTTTCTTTTTAAAACCACTAAGTATAATAGACAATAACTAGTTTTACCTAATTACTTTCTAGTCATTTAGAAGTGCAAAGAAGTGGGCAGAAAGGACTGAAAACACGACTTTCTGGGATATATGTCCGCCATTTTGAATTAATACGATCAGCTAAAAAGTCACGAAGTTTCAGCCCCCTAGGTTTCATTGTTTTGAAGCAGCAGAGAATAGTTCACTAAGTGGGAAGGGGTGGCGGAAAGTGTCCCTCCCCCCACCCCTCCCCGCCCAACAAAAAGACCAGGTAGGGTTAAAAATCATATCTTTTGACAATATTTATGATTGCAAAGGGTTCGAGGTACCAATATATCAATTTCTAGGCTTCACAAAGGCATATTTGGTCATTTTAATGAACACACTAACCCAACAACAAGAAGAAATACGGGTATTTATATATATGACAGGCGTACTGGCCGCCATCTTGGATTTTTCGAAAACTAGGTCACTCAGGTCGGGCACCGCCATGCGGAATGTTTGTGCATGTCATGTACATTGACTCTGCCAAGTTTGGTGCTTTAATCCAGCATGTCACGATTTCATTGAAAAATGGCGTTAAGCCACTAGACTACTTGTACAATATGGATTGGTATTGTACAGGTCCATGTTGTGATGAAAACCCGTATTGGACGAGACTTTGAATTTAGATATGTAATGATATTTAAGTTCCTCGATGATCGAGCGAGAAAATAGAAGGTTTTTCAACTTTTGTAGCTTCATTTTGGCGCCGTAACAAAAAGAGTTACCTCCCTTAGAAAGCGTACAATATGAATTCAATACGGCATTTGGGATCCAATATGACTGGGTATTGTACGGACACATGGTGCGATTGAAATGATTTGATTGGATCAAAGGACGTAGCTGTATAATAAGTGGCATTATTCAAAATATTCGATTACAAATATCATCCGCAAAATTAGCGTATGCCATAACTTGAACTATAACTTCAAACTACACAAGAACTACCAATATTATTATTTCGATACCACATTTACAATACAAAGTACTGTGAAAATAAGCATATAATCAAATATGAACTAACCTGTTTGCTGAACACCCAAAACCCCGACAGAAACAAAACTGACAGCAGAAAACATAATGAACAAAGAATCCAATTCAACTAGACCCCAAATCCGTGCAGCTACCCAAAATCACCCAGTAAGCATTCAGACCAATACACACGCTCCTTTCATAAACCAACCAAACACATTCGTCAGTACAGTCGCCGTCAAGGTAAACAATGAATAGCCATAAGTCACGAACATGCAGTCACGAATACAAACACTACATGTACATAACTAAATGGAACAGACTAAAACCCGGCCCAAAGAACAGTAACCCCTCGACATGTATGCATCAAAAGTCAATAAAATTTGTGTTGGCGCTAATAAAACCCGAGAGAGTTTGTTCTTTCCCAAATAAGCGATAAGCGGGCGATGTTCAGATAAAACTGAATAAAGGTGCTCAAAAAAAATGTTTCATGTATATACACGTATATTAGTTTTTTTCTACATTTTCCTTTAGTCCTGAATGTGAATAAACGAAGATTAAACAGGGTTAATTTTGAGGCAGATGTTCTTTGATTTTGGATTTAAACGGTGATGTTGAGATGAGTAGATGGATTTAATTGAATAAGATATCTTGTTCCACTCACGAGGTCCTGTAGTTTCTGTAGTATAGAAGGACAGGTTAGAGTAATAGAATGGTTTATAGAGGTTAAGCTGTTGTCCACTTGTTCTGTAGGTATGAATATCCGATTGCCCGCGTGAAATAGTTCTGGAAAGTAGATGGTAGCAGTTCAGTGTGATGAATAAATTTGTGGACCAACAAAAGACAAGCGAATAAATTTAGTTTAGATAACTGTAAAATTTTGAGATCAATGGAAAGAGGTAAAGTGTGGGCTAGCTTTCCGGATAGGGTTATAGCCTTGGTTCTTGCTTCTTTGTGTCCGTGGATGTCCGTGAATGTCCGTGTACGTTCGTGCATGTCTGTTCGAAGCGATAACTCCCTAATGCTTCGTTGGATTGTTCCGAAATTCGGCATATGCAGTCCTTGCGACAAGACGCCATTCGGTGTTGCATTTCAGCAACATCTGCCTGAAGGTGGCGCCACTGGGTTGCTTCTTTGTGTCTGTGGATGTCCGTGTACGTCCGTGCATGTCTGTTCGAATTTTCCGCAAGCGATAACTTCCTAACGCTTTGTTGGATTGTCCGAAATTCGGCATACGCATTCCTTGCGACAAGACGCCAGTCGGTATTGCATTTCAGCAACATCTGCCTGAAGGTGGCATCACTGGGTCAAAATGGATCTTGGTTGTTTGTGTCCGGGGATGTCAGGTTGAATTCTTTACAAGCGATAACTTTCAAATGCTTTGTTGGATTCTCCTGGAATTCGGCATACGCATTCCTTGTGAGAAGACGCTGTTGTGTACTGCATTTCAGTAACATTTGCCTGAAGGTGGCGCCACTGAGTTTCGCTGAGACCATTTTTGAAATCGTTAGGACTGTACATGTACCGTGATACAGGACCAGCGGGACAAAAATTGCACTAGGTTGATAGGAATAAATCATGTTGTCCGCCATAAGCAGACCTAACAGCTGATCTCAATTTAAAAACTGTACCCACACATTGATTTGGATTGATTGTTGTTTACTGGGTTAATAAATCTTGGGACCTGGGCTGATGAGCCCCATAAAATTACAAGGCCTGACACATATGACATCAGTGATTGAGAATATTGCCATAGCAGTGTTTATTTCCAAAAAAAAAATAATAATACTAATTTTTGACACTTACATTAGAATGAATTGGTTCCACAAAGTGAAATTTTCCAAATAATAATAATATTTTAATTGTTGTTGTCCCCCACCGCAATGCGGCCGGGGACTTTAAAATAATTCTTGCTTCTTTGTGTCCGTGGATGTCCATGCCTGTCTGACTTTTCCGCAAGCGATAACTTCCTAACGCTTTGTTGGAGTGTTCCAAAATTCGGCATACGCATTCCTTGCGACAGACGCCGGTTGTATTGCATTTGAGCAACATCTGCCTGAAGGTGGCGCCACTGGGTCAAAATGGGTCTTGCTTCTTTGTGTCCATGGACACCTGTTAAAAAATTTCACAAGTGATAACGTCCAAATGCTTCGTCGGATTCTCCCGAAATTCGGCATACGTATATCTTGCGACAAGACACTGGTTGCTACTGCATTTCAGCAACGTCTGCATGAAGGTGGCGCCACTGAGTTTCTCTTCTTCGTGTCCGTTCCAGTTAAAATGGGTCTTGCTCTCTTTGTGTCTGTCTGTTCAAATTCTTCACAAACGATAACTTCCAAAAGCTTTGTCGGATTCCTTCGAAATTTAGCATATACACTCCTTGTGACCAGACGTGGGTTGGTATTGCGTTTCAGCAAGATCCACCTTAAGGTTGCGCCACTGGGTCTTGTTCCAATCTTCTGTGCATGTCCGTGGTTTCCATTCAAATTCATCACAAGCGATAGCTTCCAAATACTTTGTTTAATTAAACATCCCTAGGGATGCCTTGTGTGTTTATCATTTTCGTCTTTCTTCCGCTTTTCGCTGTTAGTTTTGAATTTCATGTCGCTTTAAATGACAGACACCATTTTATTAAATTTTGCTGTCCTGTCCTTCTATTCCACATCATATGATTTGCACTAAAGCTTTTGCAGGAACCATATTTTATTTCAGAATTATAATATGAAATAACTGACGGGGAAATTCCCGCAGTACCAAAGCCCTGTTTTAAATTCTGTGTCGCCTTAAATGAAGGACAACATTTCCTTAAATTTTGCTATCAAATCATTCTATTCCACATCATATGATTTACCCTAAAACTTTTGCATGAACCATATTTTATTTCAGGAGTATGATATGAAATAACGGGTGGGAAAATCCCCGCAGTACCGAACTCCTGTTTTTTTTTGGTGTCATCTTAAACGAAGGACAACATTTTCTTCAATTTTGCTTCAAATAATTGTATTCCATGTCGTATGATTTACCCTAAAGCTTTTGCATGAACCATATTTTATTTCAGGAGTATGATATGAAATAACTGGCGGGGAAATCCCCGCAGTACCGAACTCATGTTTTTTTTTTGGTGTCATCTTAAACGAAGGACAACATTTTCTTCAATTTTGCCATCAAATAATTGTATTCCATAACACATGATTCACCCTAAAGCATTTGCACGAACCATATTTTATTTCAGATTTATAATGTGGAATACCGAACCCGTTTTTTTTAAATTTCGTGTCATATTAAATGAAGGACAACATTTCTTTCAATTTTGCTATCAAATAATTGTATTCCACATCATATGATTTACCCTAAAGCTTCTGCACGAATCATTTGTGTCCACACGTGTAACTTATAATTATTACAACTGAGGTCCGAAAGTTTGGCGTTTCGCCAACTTGCGCCTAGATGTGGCACCACCTCGTGTCAAATCTAAATTTGATTTCGCTCATCGGATTTTTCTCCAATTTGGTATTCAGATACCATGCCATGATATGTCCATTGGGATTGTATTTCGCCTGCTTCTGCATACTGGTGGTGACACCTGGTGGAAAAATCTGAAATTTGTTTCTGGCAATAATTTGACAATTGCTCATCAGATTCTTCTCAAATTTGGTATTCATATGCCATACGATGTCACTTGGAATTGTGTTTCGCACACGTGCGCCTACAAATCTAAATTTGGTTTCCGGGCAATAACTTTAAGACACCTCTTCAGATTCTTCCCAAAATTCGTATGCTGATACATGTACCATGTCATGAGATGATGCTTGGGATTGCGTTTTGCCCACTTGCACCTACAGGTGGTGACACCTGGTGGCAAATTTAAAATTTGCCACGTTGAGATGTCACTTGGGGTTGCTTCTCGGTTACATAATTTCCATGCTTCACTGCATGGAAACTATGTTACAGAAGCATTCAACGTTCAGTCAACCGTTCTGCGTTGATTTTAAAACTTGAGAAGGCAGAAAGACCCTCCCGCATCCAACGCCTATGAAGTAGCAGTTGCTTCCCTCATGTATATCCCCCGAGACCAACAATGCTAAAAACTATTGCTGCCATTTCGGCGGGGGACTTAGCATCCTCT
>JAVTVY010054476.1:0-28731 GCA_036873755.1 Hanleya hanleyi | reverse complement strand
GAATGGTATGGATGGTAGTGATGGTATGGATGGTAGTGATGGTAGTGATGGTATGGATGGTAGTGATGGTATGGATGGTATCACAGGTACATCTTTTAATCATAAGAAACATGTGTACCAAGTTTCACAATCATTCAATGACAGCTGACAACTGCAGCAAACTGTGGTGTACAGATGTACATATGTGCACTTCGGCTAAACGCAAAACTCAATCAGTTGCCATAATTTGGAGAAAAATTAATATTTCATCTCAAAAATAGCACAAATAAATCCTCCAATCATAAGAAACATTTGTACCAAGTTTCGTAATCATCCAAAGAGAGCTGACAACTGCAGCAAACTTATCATGTACATGTATATGTATACATGTAGAGGCCTACATGTACAATTTACCTAAACAGAAAACTCTTCATTTGCCATAATTTGGAGAAAAATAAATATTTCTTGTCAAAAATAGCACAGGTACATCCTCTAATCATAAGAAACATGTGTACCAAGCTTCATAATCATCCAATGACAGCTGACAACTGGAGCAAAGTTACCATGTAGATGTATATGTATACATGTAGAGGCCTGTATGTACAATTTACCTAAACAGAAAACTCTACATTTGCCATAATTTTGAGAAAAATTAATATTTCTTCTCAAAAATAGCACAGGTACATCCTCTTATCATAAGAAACATGTGTACCAAGTTTCATAATCAACCAATGACAGCTGACAACTGGAGCAAACTTACCATGGACATGTATATGTACAATTTACCTAAACAGAAAACTCTTCATTTGCCATAATTTGGAGAAAAATTAATATTTCTTGTCAAAAATAGCACAGGTACATCCTCTAATCATAAGAAACATGTGTACCAAGTTTCATAATCATCCAATGACAGCTGACAACTGGAGCAAAGTTACTATGTAGATGTATATGTATACATGTAGAGGCCTACATGTACAATTTACCTAAACAGAAAACTCTTCATTTGCCATAATTTTGAGAAACAATTAACATTTCTTCTCAAAAATAGCACAGGTACATCCTCTTATCATAAGAAACATGTATACCAAGTTTCATAATCATCCAATGACAGCTGACAACTGCAAGAAACTTTCCAAGTACAGATGTACATGTGCACTTCAGCTAAACTCATTCATAGGGATTTTAACATTAGAGTACCCCAGGGGTAGTACCCCCAGGTGGCATACCCACCCCCCATATTTTTTATATATTTTTTATATTTTTTCTAATTATTCTAGATTTTTTTTTAACTTGCTAAACCAAAAACCCATTCATTTCCAGGCAGGGGACACCGACACCGACACCGACGACGACATCCTCTTTCCCCCTCTCACAATATCTCCCCTTTACTTCGTAAGGCGAGATAAAAAGGACTACCAGAAACTCGTAAAAAGAAAACAGAGGATCTACAAACAAACTATCATTGATAATTTAAGAAATCTGGCACAAACAGTAAAGAATTTTGGACCCTCATACAATCACTTTCACTACTATCACAAGATGCAATAACCTCTATTTCCGACTTTATGACAAAGGATATCACAGCCACTCAACTGAATATTGACGAAGCTAATAGCCAACTCACTGATATAGTCCTCAAAACAATCTCATCACTCAACCCATGCTCTTTCGCATTACTGAACTCTAATCCCAAACGCCATAAAAGAAGACGAAAGTCTAAACCGTATTTTGACCAAGACTGTAGAGATACCTGTAAACTAGTGATCAGTTTAGGCAAACAACTCTCCAGTAATCCCGGGAATCCACAACTCCGGCAGTCGTATAATAAAACTAACAAGCGTTCTGAGAACCCCAACATCTCGCCTTGCGGGGTCATCCGCCAAAGGTGCAGCAGTATTGAAAGCATACATGTAGAGCAAACAATAAGGTCTGGAATAAGTGATGTGGTACAGACAATAATGTCTGGAATAGATTATCTGGTACAGACAATAACATCAGTCCCATGTGGGATTACTGGCAAAAGTTAATCCCATGTAGGATGGATAGGTCAGTGCGGTCGGATTACTGGTACATAGGGCATTCCAGTGTGAGATTACTGCTGGGTGGACCAGTCCCATGTTATTACTGATGGATAGTCCTCTGTGGGATTACTGCTGGATAGTCCAGTCCCAAGTGGGATTACCACCATCACCATCATGGTATGGATGGTAGTGATGGTATGGATGGTAGTGATGGTATGGATGGTATTGATGGTAGTGATGGTATGGATGGTAGTGATGGTATGGATGGTAGTGATGGTAGGAATGGTAGTGATGGTATGGATGGTGGTAAATGGTATGGATGGTATTGATGGTAGTGATGGTATAGATGGTGGTGATGGTATGGATGGTGGTGATGGTATGGATGGTAGTGATGATAGGAATGGTAGTGATGGTATGTGGATGGTAGTGATGGTATGGATGGTATGGATGGTATTGATGGTAGGAATGGGCGCGGATGGTAGTGATGGTATGGATAGTATGGATGGTATGGATGGTATGGATGGTAGTGATGGTATGGATGGTAGGAATGGTATGAATGGTAGTGATGGTATGGATGGTAGTGATGGTAGCGATGGTATGGATGGTAGCGATGGTATGGATGGTAGGAATGGTAGTGATGGTAGTGATGGTATGGATGGTAGTGATGGTAGGAATGGTATGGATGGTAGTGATGGTATGGATGGTAGGAATGGTAGTGATGGTATGGATGGTAGTGATGGTATGGATGGTAGTGATGGTAGGAATGGTAGTTATGGTATGGATGGTAGTGATGGTATGGATGGTAGTGATGGTATGGATGGTAGTGATGGTAGTGATGGTATGGATGGTAGTGATGGTAGGAATGGTATGGATGGTAGTGATGGTATGGATGGTAGTGATGGTAGGAATGGTAGTGATGGTATGGATGGTATGGATGTGATGGTATGGATGTGATGGTATGGATGGTAGTGAAGGTATGGATGGTAGTGATGGTATGGATGGTAGTGATGGTATGGATGGTAGTGATGGTAGGAATGGTAGTTATGGTATGGATGGTAGTGATGGTATGGATGGTAGTGATGGTATGGATATCAAACATTTATAAACAATGTTTCTGTTTGTAACTAAGTCAAACCTGCTTTAATTAATGCCATTAATCCCTTATTAATTGCACAATCAAACGTAGAAAACGGAAGTTTAAAAGAAAAAGTTAACTCCCCTAGGAGAGAGTTGTCCGCCCCCAGGAGAGCTCTCCACTCAAATCCAGCGTGGTCACTATATAGGCGACTGTAGCCCCATTTCTCATCCTCTTTCTCAAACCGAGACCAGTAGTGA
Source organism: Hanleya hanleyi (assembly GCA_036873755.1). Taxonomy (NCBI): domain Eukaryota; kingdom Metazoa; phylum Mollusca; class Polyplacophora; order Lepidopleurida; family Hanleyidae; genus Hanleya; species Hanleya hanleyi. The sequence continues at coordinate 25,396 of JAVTVY010054476.1, read as the reverse complement.
AACAAGGCCGCGGTACGAGGGGACGGAAGGGTGGGCACATTAAATTAAAGCAGGTTTGACTTAGTTACAGACAGAAACATTGTTTATAAATGTTTGATGTTTGTTGCCTAAGTCTTAAACCTGCTTTAATTAATGCCATAGTACCAACATACGGAGGTGGTAACCTCGGTCTTGTAGTATATCAAAGTAGGCTAAGTGACCGCTGGAATGACACAGAAAACATGGGCATAGCATGAACAATCCATAATCAACAAATGAAACCTTGGTTATCAACATAAAAAGGTTAAACATGTGAATAAGATACTGATGTACTTATCTTTGATTGTTCACAGCCATGTAGCTGTGTTTGTGGTGTGGAAATTATTAGTTTCCCCCCGAGAGAGTACCCGCAACGCGTGATTAGTACTACTCGGGAAGCCGTCTATACCAAGAGAGAACCTCAACCACAGGGATATACAGTCTACTTGGTAAGGCTTATTTATCTTGGCTGTTCCTAAGACCGGTCGAGGCAGGGTCTGTTCCGGGCCTAGTGATCGCCAAGTCACACCACTCTCAGTCCACAATCGTCTTCCATCCAACCATCATTCTAGGGAGTTGAGTGCAAAAGACGGCGCTGAGATCATTGAGAAGGACGTCAGATTCAACCTGAAGGACACAATCAAAAACCGCAGTTAAGGTAAAGATCACACTCACCATGGATACATACATCTTAGGGTGATGATACAGTGTCTGACATCTCTTTAGAGGATCCAAGGTCGTCCATCTGACTTATTTCTACCTTCAATATGAGATCAATCAATTGTGGACCAATAATATGAATGTGATGAGATGATACAGCAATTAATGCAGATTTGCTGTGATGATTCATACTGCCGCCCCCCCCCCCCTTTTTTGGAATTTAGTTGACCACGTGCTGGGCAGCCATGAACGGCCCAAGCGTGGTCATCCTATCTGACTGGACTGACATCTCTCAGACAGAAAATGGAGAACGTGGAGTTCGCCGTCCAGACCCCAAGACTGGACAATGTCAAGGAGGGGCAGGCTCTTTCATAAATCACAACAAAAGAAACCTGGCCGGTAACGCAGAGGGTAACCATGGAGTAGTAATGGAAGATACTAATCTAACCTATCTTCTGAGTGTCTACCCAAGTAGCTGGGATGACACAGATAAGGGAATAACTTGAGACAAGCAACAAGAAAAACCCTGGTTAAGAATCGAAAACGGCCAATCATGAATATGATACAAATATACTTATTCTTGAGTGCCTCCATCCATGTAGCTGTGCTCGTGGAGCGATATGTCAAACTCTACCAAGAAATCAGAATCCTCTCCCACTCGGGTTGTTAAGTCTTCTTGGTCTTAGAGGGCGCCAAGCCACGTCATACTCAGTCCACCAACGACTTACGACCAACTTGTCTTGTGAGTTGAGCGTAGGAAACACAGCTGAGATCATCCAGAAGGTAGTCAGTTCAAGCTGAAAGACACAAGTAAAACCGTAGTTTAAGGAAAAGCTAAAACTCTCAAAGCGTCAGACATTTTAGATTGATGATTAGAGAGTCCATGGTCGCCTATCAGACTTATTCCTTCCTTCAAGACGATCATGATGAAAAGCAAGATGGCCGCCTTGCTGCAATGGTGACAAATTTCGCCCCCTCTTTTCTTGAAAGAAACTAACCACGTGCTGGGCAGCCTTTAGTGGCCCAAGCGTGGCCACACTATCTGACTGCACTGACATATCATACAGATATAAAATTTGTGAACGTGGAGTTTACTGTCCAGACACAAGACTGGACAATGTCATGGAGGGATAAGTTCTTCCATAAAGGCCATGTGTAGTAATGGCCACATAGAAGAAGCAAAAAAACAAAAGTGGGGGCGTCAATGGAATATCTACCTTCTGCCCATTGGAAAGACTAATTTATGGTCTTAAACAACTACCCGGCTTATTTAAATATGAAGCCTTGCTGACAGGGGAAGGGACATGATAACCGTAGTCGAGAACCGTGAACGGAACCGGAACGAGTAAGATAGTGGCGGATGGTTTGAACAGGACATAACCGAAGATCGTCCTCCAGGAAATAGAAGATCTTTCAAGAACATGAAGTTCAGACACTCTGGACGCTAAAGAAACGCCGCCACCCGATATCCCATACCGGTAACAGTTGGCGAGTACAACGCGACTGTAATGCTACGGCACTATTGGTAATAAGGCTAATGTTGGTAAGTAAAACGTAACCCCAAGCCAGAGCAGACGATAGCCTCCCCTGGGCTCAACTGAGACTTCCTATCCCGGTGAAGTTGAAGGAGGAAGCCAATTACGCGGAAATAGAGTCGGGAATGGTATCACGACCTCGGCATCAGGACAAATAATCCGCTGTAGAGACCGAACCCGAACAACGAACTCCGTGAGTAAGGTCCCACATATAACCAACAACCCTAAGGATGAATGACAGAACCACAATGTCAAAGTCTAATCATTGGTGTAACGGTCTATACCGAAATAAGGTACTTAAAGGAGAAAGTCGGAAAAAACTGTCTCCCAAGTACCCACAAAAAACGTTGTGTCGCTTAAGCACAATCCTAAGGAAAATGGATCTCAACATAACGTTTGTGTGTAAAATCAACATGAATCTGTGTTAATACAACACTGCTGAATTCAATTAAAGATGACTAGTCAGCCACTCACAAACCCGCCGTCGTCCCCAGAGGAAATCCACGTCCATAATCCAAAGACCTATACCATATAACAGAATTAGACCAAATACTGTTGATTTGAATACAAATTTTGATATTCTGAACTCCAGACTGGAAACAACAAGGTCTGAACAGAATTCTCTTCGTAGAGTAACGACGAAGCTAAGTAAATCACAATGTGAAAAACCCGAGGGGAATTGATACCAGTGGAAGATTGACGCCAAACGAACGGACTTCCCCTCCGCCGACGACCGACGATGGAGAATCAAAGGAAGTGCCGATGAATGGACATAAAATATGTATCTAGCAGATGAAGAAATGACGTAACAACGGCGTTATGGCGTACTGGAAACGTCTAACCGATGAAATAGGACGACGCACAGGTGTAGGAGAGACACATAACGGTGTAAAGCGTAATGTGAAAAAAGTGTGAAAAAAATGTTGTGTATGATAAACAACGTAGAGATTTCCCGTTCACAATACTTAATGAATATACATGCTCATAACGGAGCAGAATACAAACTTATAAAAGTACACGACGTAACAGAAACGGCGTTGCAAACAGTAATCCCGTAGTCGACTGTAATAAATTTCCTTCTCTTAAAAGAGATGAACATATTAAATGTCTGTAGCGTTAATCACCAAATGTAACTCAATGAGATAAATGAGATTAATGGATCTTTGTGTCAGTGAACATGAGTAACGTGTCAGCGCACATGGTTACATTATGACCTCTCCCGATGTAATCTGTCTCCTGTATAGGAAATTCCGTCCGGAGTTTCATATGGAGAGGATATTAAACATTTACAACAATGTTACTATTAATAACCAAATAGCGACACCACCGACATCCAGATCAAGGAAGTTTTTCCAGGAAATCAACTTTTTTGAAACAATCTATAATCAACAAATGAAACCTTGGTTATCAACATAAAAAGGTTAAACATGTGAATAAGATACTGATGTACTTATCTTTGATTGTTCACAGCCATGTAGCTGTGTTTGTGGTGTGGAAATTATTAGTTTCCCCCCGAGAGAGTACCGCAACGAAGTGTATTGGTACTACTCGGGAAGCCGTCTATACCAAGAGAGAACCTCAACCACTGGGATATACAGTCTACTTGGTAAGGCTTATTTATCTTGGCTGTTCCTAAGACCGGTCGAGGCAGGGTCTGTTCCGGGCCTAGTGATCGCCAAGTCACACCACTCTCAGTCCACAATCGTCTTCCATGAGTGCAGAAGACGGCGCTGAGAACAAAGAGAGGAAAAACATTTAAAGTCTCTCGCCGGCAGGAAAGTGAGGTTATTCAAAATTTACAAATTGAAATGACCTAACACGAACAAATTGTCGAGAAGAGGAACAACAGCAAGAACAATACTAAAAAGCAGTTTGATGCTCTAGTAAACTGTACCGGTAATACACATGCTGGGACGAATATACTCGTCCCAGATACTTGGTAATAAACAGTGGGTAATCGGATTATATACTCACGATAACCAACACGAGATCCCTTTGTAGATCGCACCCTAATCACAAAGAGATCAGCAAAGATGCTCAATAAAATACAACAAACAGTCGTAGCATTGAAGTCCCGTAATATCGATTACGTTAATATTATAGCATCGTTTATAAAGAGTTGAGTTGTGGTTACGTACACAAAAACAACAAACACATAAACATGAGAGGTAGAATAAAACCCCATAAGTTCTCTCTTGAAGACAGGATATCAAAATTACACAATAATAGTTGATATAACAAGAGATTACCTTCTTGGCAGGACCAAAGAATTGAATGCATGAAAGTAACGAACTACCAAAGTCCGAAACAACAATAACCACAAGGAACAATGACGGACGGCTTAAAAGAATCGTATTTCCCCGGCAGGGGAAAAAGAACCTCCCGCGTCAAACCAGGGTCGTACTCACACTCTTGGTAAGGATTTATACAACAATTTAATGGATAAAATCATGACGAAACAAAAACCTGTTCGTTCAGAGTACAACACAATAGGCTCACATACCGACCGCGGAATGTTGGGAGCCAATAAAAGCCCACAATAAACACACCGGGTCGCAACACAAAGTTTGCGACATATTTCCCGAGGAACTGTGTCATTAGTTACACAAGAGAATTTCATAATGACTTCTAGAATAACATCGTCAGACGATCATTTCAAGAGAATTTAAAATCTCCGCCAAAAACCAATATTTAGCGACGTACGTCGGAAAATACCAAATACGTCCGACTCAAAGAAGTCCAACATTCGCCCCAACAAATAGATCGGGAACGGAATTAAATAAACTATGTAGATTTAACCGTTTATTTGTTTTCTTCCTTCAAGAAGATACATGTGGTGAACCGATAGGTAAAGGAGAAATAACCTGGGGTGAAGGTTCCTTTTGTTCGACGGGAACAATAGACTGGCCAGGCTTGACCGACCTGGCCTTTGTCAAGCGTAACAAAGGAACTGGATTTGGATCGACCCTAGACAATGAAACTCCTAACCGGGTCAAACTGTCTAGCAACCTGGAAATATCATCGTGTAGGACGGTCCCGCTTGGAGGTATAGAAACTGACACGGGAGACTCTGGGTCTTGACCAGCTCGGACAAGAACTTCAATACACTTCATATCATTGACCAAAGAAAATTTCTAAGACCCGTCTGTCGATCTCTGACAAAGACGGGACATCACAAGCATGTAACAGAAAAACCCGACGGGCCTGGGCATAATTCTTCCAGGCCGCCGGATTCCATAATACCCATTCCGCGCACGTGGACGCCAGGTAACATAAATGTTTACAAGACAAACAAGCCGTATGAGCGTCTAAAGGGGATAAATTTTCCCCGCACGTACGACAAGGAATACCAGTCGGAACTTCAGGCATAATAATACAGTAAGTCAGTTCCGAAAGAATAACAAAAACAAGACTTGATAAAGGATATTACACCAGCGAGACAACAACAACCAATGTTGTAAAATTGCCTCTGAATACTTCCCTAGATGTGCACTGCTCGAGCAAACAAGAGAAAGAGGATGAGAAATGGGGCTACAGTCGCCTATATAGTGACCACGCTGGGTTTGAGTGGAGAGCTCTCCTAGGGGCGGACAACTCTCTCCTAGGGGAGTTAACTTTTTCTTTTAAACTTCCGTTTTCTACGTTTGATTGTGCAATTAATAAGGGATTAATGGCATTAATTAAAGCAGGTTTAAGACTTAGGCAACAAACGGTAGTGATGGTATGGATGGTAGTGATGGTAGGATGGTAGTGATGGGATTGTAGTGATGGCAGGGATGACATGGATGGTAGGATGTAAGTGATAGCATTGATGGTAGGATGGTATGGATGGTAATGATAGTAGGGATCCGATGGTAGTGATGGTTGGGATTGTAGTGATGGCAGGGATGACATGGATGGTAGGATGTAAGTGATAGTAGGGATGGTAGTGATAGTATGGACGATAGCGATAGTAGGGATCCGATGGTAGTGATGGTTGGGATGGCAATGATGGTTGGAAGGGTATGACTGGTAGTGATGGTTGGGATGGCAGTGATGGTTGGAATGGTAGTGATGGCAGGGATGATATGGATGGTAATGATAGTAGGAGAGAGAGAGAGAATTAGGGTTTAACGTCGCATTCAGCAATATTTCAGCTATATAGCGACCTAATAATGATAGTAGGGATGGTAGTGATGATCAGTATGGTAGTGATGGTATGGATGGTAGGGGAGGGGGATTTGGTTTAATGTCACGCTCAAGGTTGTTTCACTCATATGGTGACAGTCAGTTTGGTTGGTGGAGGAAGCCGGAGTGCCCGGAGAGAACCACCGCCCGTTGGCAAGTAACTGACAATCTTCCACACATGGACAGGCTGAGTTCGAACCCGTGCCGGTGCATCAGTGTGAGGCTAGCGGTCACCAGCGAAGCACCTTAGACCACTCAGCCACTGAGGGCCCATATGGAATGGTAGTGATGGTAGGATGTTAGGGATGGTAGTAGTGATATGGATGGTAGTGAAGGTAGGATGTTAGTGGTGGTAGTGATGGTAGTCATGTGCACTTCAGCTAAATGCAAAACTCAATCATTTCCCATAATTTGGAGAAAAATTAATATTTCATCTCAAAAATAGCACAAGTACATACTCCAATCATAAGAAACATGTGTATGAAGTTTCGTAATCATCCAATGAGAGCTGACAACTGCAGCAAACTTATCATGTAGAAGCCTACATGTACAATTTACCTAAACAGAAAACTCATTCATTTGCCATAATTTTGAGAAAAATCAATATTTCTTCTCAAAAATAGCACAGGTACATCCTCTTATCATAAGAAACATGTGTACCAAGTTTCATAATCATCCAATGACAGCTGACAACTGGAGCAAACTTACCATGTACATGTATATGTGCCTCTACATGTACAATTTACCTAAACAGAAAACTCATTCATTTGTCATAATTTGGAGAAAAATTAATATTTCATCTCAAAAATAGCACAGGTACATCCTCTAATCATAAGAAACATGTGTATCAAGTTTCATAATCATCCAATGACAGCTGACAACTGGAGCAAACTTACCATGTACATGTATATGTATACATATAGAGGCCTACATGTACAATTTACCTAAACAGAAAACTCATTCATTTGCCATAATTTTGAGAAAAATTAATATTTCTTCTCAAAAATAGCACAGGTACATCCTCTTATTATAAGAAACATGTGTACCAAGTTTCATAATCATCCAATGACAGCTGACAACTGGAGCAAACTTACCATGTACATGTATATGTGCCTCTATATGTACAATTGACCTAAACAGAAAACTCATTCATTTGTCATAATTTGGAGAAAAATTAATATTTCTTCTCAAAAATACCACAGGTACATCCTCTAATCATAAGAAACATGTGTACCAAGTTTCATAATCATCCAATGAAAGCCGACAACTGCAAGAAACTTTCCAAGTACAGATGTACATGTGCACTTCAGCTAAACGCAAAACTCATTCATAGGGATTTTAACATTAGAGCACCCCAGGGGTAGTACCCCCAGGTGGCATACCCACTAGATTTTTTCTAATTTTTCTAGATTTTTTTTTAACTTGCTAAACCAAAAACCCATTCATTTCCAGGCAGGGGACACCGACACCGACGACGACATCCTCTCTCCCCCTCTCCCAATATCTCCCCTTTACTTCGTAAGGCGAGATAAAAATAAGACTTGTCATGATGGACTTATTATGAATACCAGCAAATAACTCACACGAATTGTTCATAACGTTACCACTAGATGATATTTCTCTGATATACCATCTTGGTTCACCTAGATTGAGATAATAGATTAATAGTTTATATATAACTATAATGGCTGTACTACTGAGAAAAAAATCTAAAGATCACATTTTTATTTTAATTTTAAGAACAGCTCTCATTGGATTAGATATACTTCAGTTGTCCTTCATGTCTATACTCACTTTTCATCCTCAGTCCTAGGTTTTCTGTACACTTCATTGTTCAGTGCTGGAAAGCAAGCAAATATAATGTGCTGAACCAAATGCTGTTCCAAAAATAAAGTATGTGGTATTGGGGAGAGGAGAGGGGAGGCAAGCCATGGATTATGGGTGGTTGAAGTGAGAAAAGGTTGCTGTCCGCAATCCCAGTACAGTTATACGGAGCAGCTCCAAACCAGTTCTACTGATGCAAATCAAATATCAATTGAATGGAAAATTTAGAACTTCTCGAAAAATAACTGTTTGGAAAAAATGAAGACTCATTCTATGAAATGACAACCATTTAAATTGTAATACTTCCTACCTATGGATTTCACGAATGAATACATCCACATATTTGTAAATCCAGAGCGTCAGTGGGTGTGTGAAAGTCTGCTCAGGTGAGGTACAAACCCCAGTCAGTATTTCTAGTTGAAAGACTCTGGATTTGTACTTTTATATTTTACATACAACAATTTGCAGCTAAACGTCATATCTAGAAGTAGAAATCCAGAAGGTCGGGTGTCTAATGAAAGCTGATATCTTGAAATCTATAGATTATCACCATGGGAGATGTATTATAAAAGTCAGATAACTGACCATGAGTACGATAACTCATTTCTCACATCACAATAACTTAGTGTAAGAATGAGGGAGTGAGTAGGATTTAACGTTGTTTTCAAAAGAAATTTCAGTCATATCACGACGGTGCCTACATGTGCAAGGACACGAGAGTGCCCACAGTTCCTATTATCCTGGACACTGATCAGCCCAACCAGTACAGCACCCTGTCACCCATCCAAGTATTGACCAGGACTCAACGTTGCTTAACTTAGGTGATCTGATGAGAACCAGTGTGCCCAATGTGATACGCCCTACTGTCTTCTTAGTGCAACATCACATAGGAGTATAGTAGGTAATATTTTACGAGACCAGTGCATTATCATTCTGGCTAACAAAATGTTTTACCATGCTGAGTGAGTAGTAACTGTTGTCTTAGATCTGTCACTTCTCGAACCATCTCCTTCTGCTGTAAGGTCTGCTCTTCAAACTTGCGCAACATCTCTCGGTTACGGTCAATCTGAAAAGACAAGAGCAATGAAGGTGTTCGATATGACACAATATACACCCAGAGCTGAACAGAGGCAAACTATCACAGAAAACATCAAACTATGTATGCAGCCTTGAGATTCTTGCTCCAAGAAAGCATGCTTCATATTTAGGCCAAAAAAATATTATGTCTGTTTCTATAATAATAATAATAACAGAAACAACCGAATTTTCCGAGTAAATATTTTAAGTTGGCAGCTTATAGTTAGAGTCAGGAGGTTAACCGGAACAGACGTATTGTTTGGCCTTAGAATAGTAGTGGACTCCTCATCAGCCTCACTCATTACACACACATTATATACTGTAGGACTAGCAGATTAAACCATTAATGTAGAACATGGTGTTACCTCATCTTTCAATCGTGCATCTGTCTGAGTCTTGTGCTGTTCGTAGAAGGAGTGTTCTTGTCTGATACCTTGACGTGCCCTGTCTAGGTCGCCCTGTACTAGGAGACTGTGGTGAGTGGGCCGACCACGCTCACTGAGCAGTTCCTCTGTCCCTGTTAAAGTCAAAGGTCATGTTCCACAACAATCCAATTACTGGTGGATTATTTGATACATGTTGATAACAATCTCTTTAAAGGTGGTTATGATGAAGCTATGCATGATCCAGTATCCTCATTAGGAATATAGAGTGAAACCTGTGAATACTGACACCTGGGTAATCTGACCAACCTCTGAATACTGACATTATCCATGGTCCCAATATTTAAATTGAAAATATGTTAAACCTTGATAAACCAGAACCCTGTCAAAAACTTGACACTAAAATCTGCTCCCGAGCATGGTTGGTATACACAGGTTTCACTGTATAAGCACTTCACTATATTGTTCATACTTTAGAGCCTTATATACATGGCTGAACTTTCTATTTTTCAGTACCTTTCTGTGCCAAAATAAAGCAGTATAGTCATTGTGAATGTTTCTTGAGACAAACTACATGTGTAATTCATTGTGCTGTGTTTTCTCTTTTATATTCAGGCCTAACAAACTCATCCACACATGCACCTCAGTTCCTTGTCCATCCATCTATTTATGTGTGCTTGAGACCAATTCCATGTGCATGGACCATAAATCCTGGCACTCTTCCCATCCAATCCTTGTGCTTATTAACTCTCCCAGGCCATGGACGAAGTTCTGTGGACTCGCACCAGTTCTCCATCGAAGTCAGTTCAGCTTTTCCACCAAGTGATCACGAACTTCGCTGTCCATGCAATGGGGTGTTGATGTGACAGAATAACGGTGCTCCGGTATAAGAGTGAGTGAGTGAATAGAATTTAACATCGCTTTCAACAATATTTCAGCTATATCGCGACTAAGCATCACCCAGCCAAGTTGCGTTCCTGCTACTTCAAAGAAGAAATCTTTGAAGCAGCATGGAACCAGACACCCTCCATCCACACTGAGGACAGCACACAAGTCAGAGACACGGCGCTTACATGGTGCAATAAAGACAAGTGATATTACAGTGCTAGACATCACATTATCAAGTTTCTGTTGCTTCTCAGCAAAATGCATTGCAGAAACAGGAACCCGTGCCGAGGTGATGGTGTAGCAGTAAATGGATAACAAACTCTCTTCTCCGCCATGACAGTTTAGCCTGAAGTCTCTGGCTATTTTCCGCTCAAGTAAACGCAGAAGAACTATTGGTGTAAATTTGTGCATGGAACTGTGTATGAGAGTGACATTGTTGTACCAGAATTAAAACTGAATAATACACGGGCATACTCACTGGAACGAGCTTTTTCGTAGAGTTGAGTCATCTCAGCCAACCGCCTGTTAAATTTAGACGGACAAACTTTAAGTTTTCATGGCATTCACCGTCAACTGTTTCATTATTGGTTTTAAATATATGAAGAATCTGATGTCTGAGGGATAATAGATATTATCATAGGGCTTTAGTATTGAATACTGAGAGCAGGCTAACAAACATTTGTAAAGGTTGGTACAGTATTTTACAATTAAAACAGTGATCATACCTTTTATGTATTGTCACTATAGGACCAAGATATTCTTCATTTTCCTCATAATTCGCTATGAAAACATTGATTTCTTTTGAAACTAAACAATACCAGGTGATTATTAGCTAAAGCTGACTATTTGCTTAATTTTTTTTTTAATATATTGAAATGTTGGCCACTAACATTTTCACGGACTCTAGCTCATTCCTCAGCACTGCATTCTCCTCCTTCAACGTGCTATAATCTGTCATCTGAAGGAAAGATAGCAAAACAGAATATCTTTACTTCGAACAGTTACAGAAGATTGATGAACATAAATTAAATGGAGATGTACATAGCATCCCTGATAATTCCTCAGACTGGTAAGTCGTTACATCTAATGTGATTAATATGACGTGTGGTTAGTATACCCTGGTACATATCATATAGTTTTACATCTCTCATCAAGGAATTCAAAACAAGAAAAAATATATAACAGAGAAACCAAGCTATTATTAATAGCTATTTATAAACAACACAGACCCAATCATTGTTGCCAATTCCAAAGTGAGTATGAAAAAAAAGAAGATAAATATGGAGGAGAATATTGAACAATGAAGACCAGAGATGTAGTGTGTTAAAATACCCACCTCTCTGAGTTTGGCATTGATGAACTCATTATGTCTTGTAGCAGAGATCTCTTTGTGTCTGGCTTCTTGTAACCAGGTCTGTCAGAAGAAATAATCCAATCAATTTACAGTATACAGCTGCACAATCCAAAATGTCAGCAGATATGTTACATTAACAGAGATATATTCTATAATGCCATTTACATTCAGTGAGAACAATAACCAAAATTACATGTATTACTACCACCCACCTGGTTTATTGATCAAGCAAGTGAACAGAGAAGTTTGCCAAATATTAGACAGATAATTGTTCATTTCATCACTCTACCAGAGGCCGGTTCTCTTCAAAAGAGAATGTTACCAGATTTCTTTTTTGCGAGATACTACAAAATAGGTAGGAAAATTCTTCCAGCATGGTGAACAAGATATGCAAGGTCCTACATATAAAACATTGTGTGAGTAGTGAATATTTATTTGATTTAATTCATCTAAATTCTACTAAAACGTGCTGTTATTATTATGAACACGACCAAATGGTGTCATGATAGGTGAATTAACAACAAAAATTGAAGCATGACTGAGAAACTGTGTTGTTTGGCTGTGAGTCAGAGAGCCAGATGAGCTGGTTATATCACTGACCTCTAGTTCATTGTTCCTGGCTGTCTTATTACGAAGGTCATCTTTCAGGGTCTGTATCTGGTCCTTATCCTCACCCACTCGTCTTTCATCCTCTGACAACACAGTAGTAACCATGCTTAATACATTTCATCCCTTTAGCTTACATGTAACACTACCTAGCTCTGGTGGGGCCTTTTTCTATACTGTGTGCGAACAAGGCTCCGGTACCAAGCCATTCACCAGCCGTAGTTGCTGAAAAAATGCTGGCCGGCTAACATTTTTTGAAGTCGTTAGTCACAAAGAATAAAATGATACGATTCTGTATGAACTTACGTTTATATTCAAGTCTTGTTTTATCAGGAACAGTCCAGTTTTAGCTTCACTGGAGACTGCGACTCAGAACTTGTCCATATAAACTTATGCATGTTATGAGTAGTTCAAAATGGAAGTGGTCGCTCTGACTTTCGGTCGACCATGAAGCTAAAACTGGACAGTTTCTGAAAGACAATAGCTGAATATAAAGGTAAGAGGATACAGACTGGAATTATTTTAGTGTTTGTGGCTAACGTCTTTGGAAAATATTAGCCGTCCAGCATTTTTTCAACAACTACGGCTGGTGAATGGCTTGGTGCTGGGGACTATAAAAAAAGGTCCCACCAGACCTAAATACTACCATGTATAGAAATCTGCTTATGATAAAAAACCCCAGAATATTAAGGTGTACCATTAATCGAAAAGGGACATTCTCATGGATGCGAATACCTGTGCTCCAGAGGCAAAATATTAACATTGTAGATAAGAATTCAGCTGTGTTGCAAACCAGAGACAGGGTAGTTGGCAAATTGAAAGCATTATTTGACTGCAGTATAAACTAATTAATTACCCTTCATAATCTTGTTAATTTTGATGGGAAAATGACTATAGTCTTTTGATAAAAGTGACAGTTTATCACATCACAAATTATGTGCACATCTTCAAATTATGCTAGCAAGCCTACAGTGTTTCAAGGGCCTCCAGTCAAAACTGTGCGACTAGTTGATCATACAAGATTGCCAACTGTACACTGAAATTGATGAGAAAATGGCAAAATCGAACTCATAGTAATTTGATAAAAATTAACGTTTTATCACATATATAAAGGAGGTGTACTTCTTCAAAGTACATGTACGTTTAGCAATCTCACAAAGTTTCAAGGGTTTTCAGTTGAAACTGTAGGACTAGTTGATTATACAATTTAGGTGACATACAGAAGGACGGATAGTCAGAGTAAACATGTTATGCTTCTCAGCCTACTTTGTAGGTGGTGGCGTAGAAAGTTTTACAAACATGGGGTTATGTCGACTTTCAACTCTTGTCCAAGGAATACCCAAATACACTGAATGTAGAGTATGTGCACTGATGTTCTCAACAATTTTGCCGATGTGAAAGATCATATAAATGCCATATATAAATTCACCTTTGACTTTTATCTCTCGGACATCCAAATTCTGTGTTCTTTCCAAGAACCTTGTTTGCTCTTCAATCTTGAATCTGAGAACCCAAGATTATATCAGTTTATGTATGTGGTTAAAGTGCTGTACAAAGATTCACAAATAGTTGAAAGAGAGGAATAATTAGAAGAAAATAATTTCAACATTTGTATCAGAATGAGACATGATGAGTTGAGTACAAGAATATCCTGCTGACAAGACAGAAGCAAGCAGCCCGAAGCAAGTATGTTCATCAAATGTTTTTCTTTGCAATAACGGTAGATGAAGATGTATTTTTGTCATTTAGACAGTGATCGTATTAACAGCATTTTTGTTATTTAGAAACTGATCATTAGTTTGAAAGTTATTTAGAAAGTGATCGTATAACAGTATTTTCATTATTTAGAAAATGATCATTATTATAAAAGTTATTTAGAAAGTGATCGTATAACAGAATTTTAGTTATTCAGAAACTGATCATTATTTTGAAAGTTATTTAGAAAGTGATCATATAACAGTATTTTTGTGAATTTTCAGCTCTAGAATCTGTGCTATACTACGACAGCGTAATCTCAAAATAAGGAAATACTGTTATAATGGTAGAGTTCTAAACACTTCTCATGTTCATCATAATATATTGTCTGAATATAATTCCAGTCAACAGGCACTACAGAATATGCCCGGCTACTGTGACCCATTCTGCAGTTCCCAATGGTCCACATCAATACAGACTTACTTTGTTAATTCATTATGAAGTCTCTGTTCATATTCTGTCTCTAGTTTTCTGAGCTCTGCCTCTCTTCTACGCACCGCCTCTTCTCTTGCTTTGGTTCTCTCCTCCTGTAGTCGAGTCTCCCTGAAACAACAACACACTAACACTGGAGGCTAAATATAGAATATATCTGCTGTTGTTAAACCTTTAAAATCCACTCGTAAAACTGAAGGATATTATTCTCTAATTATCAGCTAATTAATAAAAATATACTTATTTTTCTGGATTGTCTTTTCAGATGTGTTTCAGTTTCTCTTTCGAGTCAAAGCTATTTGCTGTACAATATAATTTTTCTTTCAAAACATTTTCATGAAAATCGCAGTTGAGCTGTGCCAGCGGACAAGATATAGAAAACAACCCAGTATAGACAAACAAGGGAGAAAACTGATTTAAATGAAAGCTCGTTTGAAAAACGGGCGAAGAGCATTTCCCCAGATAATTTTGTAGGGCTTTAGATAGAGGTGGCAATTTTTTTTAGGATGGGACAGAGGGTGGGGCACATACCCCTGAAGGATGAGCAATCAGGAATCATCACTGGTAGAAGTGCCTCTGAGAAGGGATTTCTTCACCAACGGGCGAAACCCAGTGTGACGGTCACGCAACACCAACTTTATTTTGCGTTTCATGGGCCGGCCGACATTAAAAAATCGAATAAAAATAAAATTTCAAATTGCCACTTTTATATTTCCCATGAAAAGTTTGAACATAAATACTTGAACCCCCTTTTTATTCCTGATTGTATGAAGTAGGCTGTTGTATTCTATCTGAAGCAATGCCAGCAAATAACAAGAGTTCAATTGAACCCAAAATACGCCCGTAAAAAAATACAGTCGACAAACAACATTTTTATCTCCTGAATGTTGTTATAGACAAAGGTTAACCATACAAATGAACCTTTCTGGACTGTATGTTGTTTGTATTGTTGCAATTGTCATAATACTGTACATGTATAAGCTATCATTGTTGTACAAGTGGTGTAGGCAGGTTTGGAAATCAGGTCGGGGGGATACATAAGGGCCTGGAGCGGTATTTGTAGGAGCAAGTAGAACTCCAGTTACTTTTACTCTGCGGGGGTGCATATTCCCTCATCCCCCGGTTATGCACTTATGTATACATGTATCAGTAACTTTAAAACAAAATTTTTGTTAGCATAAGCTGCAAAAGTAAGCTCATCAGCCTGATGAATTAGGTCGAAATGACAGTAGGTGCCAAATACAAGGATTTCAGACTAAAATCAAGGGGAGTAACTGAAGAAAACGTCGAATCAGCTCAAAAACAGATCTACACATGGTACCGACCATATGTACCAAATTTCAAAAGAATCCATCGAAAAGTCTGAGACGAGTTGCGTTCACGAGGACAGTATGTGTCAAATTTAGATTTCAGACCAAAATCAAGGGGAGCAACTCAAGAAACTGTTGAATCAACTCATGTGTACCTAATTTCAAAAGAATACAATGAAATCCCTAGGAGTTTCGTTGACGAGGACTGTAGGTGCAAACAAAAAGTATTCCAGACTAAAATCAAGGGTGGATAACTAAAGAAAACGTTGAATTGGTTCGAAAAAATTTCATGCGCATCTACACATGATACTGATCATGTGTACCAAATTTCAGAAGAATCCATTGAAAATTCTGGGACGAGTTGCGTTGACGAAGACAGTAGGTGCCAAATCCAAGGATTTCAGACCAAAATCAAGGGGAGTA
The DNA here is from genome assembly GCA_036873755.1 of Hanleya hanleyi. Lineage (NCBI taxonomy): Eukaryota > Metazoa > Mollusca > Polyplacophora > Lepidopleurida > Hanleyidae > Hanleya > Hanleya hanleyi. Next base: position 8,964 of record JAVTVY010054476.1, on the reverse strand, counting down.
ACTCAAGAAAACGTTGAAGCGGGCCAAAAAACGTTTGTGCACATCTACACATGGTACGATCATGTGTACCAAATTTCAGAAGAATCCATTGAAAACTCTGGGACGAGTTGCGTTGATGAAGACAGTAGGTGCCAAATACAAGAATTTCAGACCAAAATCAAGGGGAGTAACTCAAGAAAACGTCAAATCGGGCCGAAAAAGGTTCGTGCACATCTACACATGGCACCGATCATGTGTACCAAATTTCAGAAGAATCCATTGAAAACTCTGGGACGAGTTGCCTTGACGAAGACAGTAGGTGCCAAATACAAGAATTTCAGACCAAAATCAAGGGGCGTAACTCAAGAAAACGTCAAATCGGGCCGAAAAAGGTTCGTGCACATCTACACATGGCACCGATCATGTGTACCAAATTTCAGAAGAATCCATTGAAGACTCTGGGACGAGTTGCGTTGACGAAGACAGTAGGTGCCAAATACAAGGATTTCAGACCAAAATCAAGGGAAGTAACTCAAGAAAACGTCGAATCGGGCCGAAAAAAGTTCATGCACATCTACACATGGTACCGATCACGTGCACCAAATATTAAAAGAATCCATTGAAAACTCTAGGACGAGTTGCGTTGACGAAGACATTAGGTGACAAATACAAGGATTTCAGACCAAAATCAAGGGGAGTAACTCAAGAAAACGTCGAATCGGGCCGAAAAAAGTTCATGCACATCTACACATGGTACCGATCACGTGCACCAAATGTTAAAAGAATCCATTGAAAACTCTAGGACGAGTTGCGTTGACGAGAAAAAGTTAACGGACGGACGGACCAACATTTGAACTTTAGGGGCTTATAATTGTGCAACATTGTAACGAAACAGTGTTGAAAGTTGGCTGCAATGTTGCACAATTACCCACTTGATGGGTGTTTATTTAAGAAAACCCACATTCTTAAAATCATTTCTTATAGAGAAAAGACACTTTTTAAAATCGTTTCTTATAAAGAAAATCCATCAAAAAAAACACTGTTTTAAACATTTGCAGACTGTTTTCAATACATAAGAATTAAGGGCTTAGCCCCTAATTCCAAAAAAGCCCTTAAGGTTTGGACAGACCAACAAAAAACCCCTCAAAGTTAGAATGTTAGCACGGATGGACGGAGGGGCGTACGGATGGACGGACGACGCCATACCATAATACGTCCCGTCAAATTTGACGGGCGTATAAAAATGAAAAACAACAAAAAATAAATACCTTTCACTATAATTTGTCACTGTAAGTCAGCAAATTGTTATTGTTGTAAAATGCTGCTAATACTTCTTAATAGGCAATAATGACATTCAATGTAAATCAAGAACCTTCACTGGCTGTGTGATCTATCATTCTGTCATGGTACCCATATTTCGACAGTGATGCAGTATGTCAGAGCTAGGAAATAGAGGGTGTTTCAACAGCTCAGCCGATACAGCATGATTTTAAGTTACTGTTGAAAGCTGAGGCTGTTGGACACATGCAAAATTCGCTAGATTGTTCTGGAAGACAACCACAGCCACAACAAAATGATGACATTGTTAGATTTGGAGTTTATGTTGGGAGTTAACATGTGACTTAACATACAGTTTTTGATCTTGAGAAAATAGGTCAACATCAGTCATATTCATAGACTTCAAGTCCATCATCAGTTGCATATGTGGTATCAATTTAGAATGCCTAGCTATATTTCATGTTATATCATAATATAAAGTATATAACCTTGAGAAAATAGGTTCAGTCAACTAGGATAGGCTTCTAGTCAGTCAGCAATTGCACAAGTATGATGAATTTGGAGAGCCCATCTTCCCTCCTTTAAAAATTATTGCTAATGCTAAATTTGACCTCAATAAAACAGGTGAATGTCAGTCAATTTCATTAATTAGGCTTCTGATCAGACAGACAGATGACACGGAAAATTCAGTTCATTTTGGGGCATCATTAAATATCATCTTCGAAGTCTAAATATTCTGTCAAAATGCACCAGAACACACCATTTTACTTCAATTATAGAGAAGAAAAGCAACTCCGAGTAGGGATCACAATTTTTTTTAACCCTGGACGAACCATTGGGCATTTATTCTTACATTAGGTGTCATGATTTTACATTCTCCGCCACATCCTCACGTGACAGAGAGGAAAACGGTTGTGAGAAGAATAAATAAGTACCCTTTTGTTGATTTGAAACTTTGTTTTGATGTTTGTAATATGGAATGCTGTAGTGTGGTATTTTAGTGTGTTATATATAGGTCATTTCCTTGCATACAAATACTGATAAACATCATGAATAACATCATAAGGTGATCCTATAATATATTTCTACGTTATATATATATTAGTTAAGTGTCGAGATCTGCCAGGGGACCCCACTTCTTCAGGAAATCTTCTTTTTTGTTCTTCAAATTCGGCAATTAATTCTTCTGTATGTTTTGTTCGGAAAATTGCCGATCTTGTTGCTGTCCAATTAGGCTTCATCGGCTTGAGGTGTAAAAACTTTTTTTAATCAGTAAGACAATACACAATTTTATTCTGTATATTTCGCTATTAGTTCTAGCATCTTAAGCAGTGAACAAAGTTACAAACAGCTCCATACGCACAGTATGTATACAAGGCATAATGTGATCTTAGCCAATACACATTGATGAATAGGTAAGCCAGTGAATTATGTCAGTCATGTTGGACAGATATTAAAATGCCGCCATTTTCAGAAATTGTTAAATGTTAAGCGATAACCTGACAGTGATCTACAAATGGTGTGATTCAGGTGTTACAATACACACTCCACAAATGTTTTAACTCAAATGGGAATATACAATTATGAAACATGCGAGTTACAACATTTGTAGGTTTCCATCAACTCTGATGTGGATTGCCAAGAAAATTATACCTATATTATCTTAAAATGACAGTCCTTCTACAAACTTCATGACATGTAGAAATATTCAATGTAGGTACATACTATATATATATCACCATACTTTATTCATTTATGCACAGTTTACTTAGTTCTTGCCAGATAAGCAGATTATGTATTGTTTTCATCAATTAGAGTGTGTGTTGTATCACCTGAATCACACCATTTGTAGATCGCTGTCAGGTTATCACTTAACATTTAACAATTTCTGAAAATGACAGCATTTTAATATCCATCCAACCTGACTGACATAATTTACTGGCTTACGTATTCATAAATGTGTATTGGCTAAGATCACATTATGCCTTGTATATATACTGTGCATATGGAGCTGTTTGTAACTTTGTTCACTGTTGAAGATGCTATAACTAATAGCGAAATATACAGAATGAAATTGTCATCCCTACTCGGAGTTGCTTTTCTTCTCTATTATTGGAAAATCATCAGTGGTTCCAATGGATTACTTCAGTTAGATATACATTTCCCAGGTGGGATGTGCCATATAGCAGGTATGTATAAGTTCCACTTCAAAAATCTTTGAAGCACTGATTCGGAAATGAAGTGCTTACTTTGTTGACGCAAGCACTCTAATAGTCCACTTATGTAAAGTGAATTATACAATAAGTCAACCATTACAGGTTTTATTAACTGAATGGTCAACATACAGGCCTACAATATGAGGCCTGATTTAAAGGTAAAGCAGAATATCAGTGTTACAATATGTCTATTTGACCAAAATGGCCTGACTTCAAGCCCACTTGAATCCTTGCAATTTTCCATACTGATCATACACTGATGGCAACATATTTTCTCCGACTGCATTTTAGTTATGTGTGTAAGCAGGGGTTGATTTAGATATATTTAGCTGACTTTACCCTTTGCGACATGATTATGCCAGCGCTAACAGCACCAATGTCCTTTCAATCCATTTTTAAACCATAATGTTAATAGAATTAGTAATTGTAAAAAAGAATGTATAATGAGATATATGGGCTGCAAAATCCTGCAGAGAGGTGGCCCTTCAATTTCAATAAAAAAAAAAAAAAAAAATCTTTGAAATCCTTCATCCATCTGAAATACCAATAAAATGTGCTATATAAGTTTACTGTCTATAGTGCCACCCAATGATGAACAATATCACGAACCTACATGATGAAGCAAACTCCTCAGATGTGGCCTGGGGAATGTAGATATTTGACTCATGAGAATTTCATATATTAAAAAAAAGGGCCATTTGGCCCTACAAGGGATGGGAATTATAACACTGGGAATGTTACATTCATGTTCAGCAAAATAGAATTACTTTTCTCCGATTAAGAAGCAAATTTCCATTTTTGTGAAAACAAAATCTTATTTTGAGATGCAAAAATGTGTCTCCATGATTCGCCAACACCACCAAAATCTTGTCAGTTCTTTGCCTATCTTGCAAGATCATTATACCCAAATTTCATGGAAATCAAACACGTTGTTCAGAAGATATGATGTTACACATGTTTACCTGCATTCATGTCTATAGCGCCACCTAGTGATGACCTAATCTAAAGCCCTAGGGAGATGGCACATAAGAGTTCAATGGAAAAAACTTTAATCATGATAATGGTTATGGAGGTTTTGACGTTAAGTCAGATAAATGAGATTTTTCATTTAAATGGCAATTTGGTTCGCACCGAAAGGGAATTATCATGTCGGCAATCCTATATTTATGCTTGGCAACCTAGAATAGAACAGTTTTTAAATATTTCTCCAAGCGAATTGGTGAATTCTCATTTCACGAAAAACTTTTTTTTGAGACGCAAAAAACTTTATAATCATGCCAGCTACACCAAAAAAAACCTTTTCAGCACATTGACTATCCTTCAAGACCGTTGTAATAAAATTTCAAAGAAATCAGACAAGCCGTTCAGACGAAATCGTCAGAGAAAGGTTTACCTATGTTCTGACTACAACACCACCTAGTGGTGAGAAGCGGGTATCGAAACACAACCAGGCAAATTTCCCAGGCCTAAGGAGATAGCACATCACGTCTGACCCGAAAATATTTAACGGTTTCGGAGATATTCACGTTTAAAGTCGCGGCGGCGGCGGATCTGGCGGAGCCGTTTCTCATGAAAACATAAGAGCATCCACTCTGTGGAAATGCTCTAATAAACTGACAGCATGCAAAGTTTCATTACTCTTGGAGTATTCTGCAAAGAGGGTTAGGTGCAGAGTTCATATAAAATTACTAGTATGTTGTCATCTACTGAATGGAAGTTTATGTTGGTGGGAATTAACTTTTGCTAAGAGTAATACTGCGAAAGCCGCAAAAGATAGTGGACATGGAAAAAAAAAGGAACTAGAAGAGTTGTAAAACAACCATAGGAAGAAAGCGGACTGAATAGGACTCTTAACGGACAGTCTCTGAACATTTAGGAACAGTTAAGCTGCTTGCCACACTCTTTTACATTAAGCCTGAGGTTTGTGACATATTGTACCACAATTTGTAACTAATTTTATTTACCGGTACATAATTTTTTTAAATGAATCATCTGGTCTATTGTTTTAATGAGAGCGAGCACTGTTTGGCTAAAATTTTAATAGCAAATTTCTGATAGATAGATGCATATAATCAAACCTCTCATATTTCCAACTCAGAACTTCAATGGTGACAAGGGGATAGGGCCAACTGACAGTAGGTATATAGTGGATACACTGATCTCACCTTTGATTGACTTCAGCCTCACGCTTGATCTGAGCCTCACGTTGTCGGACAGCTTCTATTTCCTCTAGTACGGTCTGTCTCTGGGCATATACCTCCTTGGACTGTATCTACAGCACAATATAGAACTGTCACAAATATATCATCGACAATTAATAATCTTACTTACAGGACAAATATATGAAAATAAAAGCATTCAAATCTGTGGATCTTTTTGGTGGATTTTAGACAATACTGAAGCACCATAATCATAGCGACTGGAGCAGAAAAACTCATGTATTGATAGTAATAGCTGTTCAATTGAAAAAATCTGATTCTGAATTAGTTTTAGCAGTACAGGTTTATCAGGCCCTACTCCCTCACCTCCTGTTCTCTCTGTATCCTCTCCATTGCATTCCTTTCTCTCTCTGATAAACCGTCTGCCTTAACCTGGTACGTTCTCTCCATCTACATCAAAATACAACATAACAGAGATAACAGCCAAAGGGATTGCGACAAATCTCAGACTGCTGAGTTTAATATGAAAATCAACCAATTAGAAAATGTGGATTTTATGATTAACTGTGTTCTTCCATTGTTACAACAAAACTGGTAAAAAAAATTGTATGATCCGGTTTTTCTTGTGATGTGGCAAAAAAATACATAATCGAAAGCCAAGAACATTTGCATTTCACACAGGACTGATATAGCTGCTTCTTACAATAGAAGCTAATGAAACAGGTGTGATGCTCTTCAGTTATATACATGTACCAGGTTTCAGAAATAAATTAAAAAGGAACCGGTCAGGTGTATTACTACCAGGAAATATTAAATGGGCAAAATCGTTCTCAATAGCATAGACATGCATGATAGATTTGTATGTAAATTACTGTATCCGACACATAAGTTGTTATACAAGAAATATACCTCTTTCCTGGCCAGTTCAAGTTCTTTTCTACTCTTTTCTTTCTCCTCCAGTCTCATTCTGGCCAGTTCATTATCCTGGAACCTGGCAATCTGAGGGTAAATACATCTGCATGTTATACAAACTCATAATCTATATCTAAATTCACTGGCAACCATTATTCTCCTTCCTCGAACAGGTAAGACAGAACCACCTCTCTAAAATGGAGGTAAAAAGGTTGACCACTAAAGTCTAGAATATATCGAACAAATCCGCCTTAGGTGACCATGGACATATATATCCACATCAGATGGTATTCAAAACAACAAGTGAGTGAGTAGGATTTAACGTCGTTTTCAACATTGTTTCAGTCATATCACGACGGTACCTACATGTGCCAGAACACGAGAGTGTCCACAGTTCCTATTATTCTGGACACTGATCAGCCCAGTCAGTACAGTCAAAACAACAAGAGCCCAAGGGGCTTCAATATACGCCCGTATATCTAAAATTACATTGGTCCAAATTTCAAGCTTGTTTAATAGCCTTGATTCTAATTGGTAGCTAGCAATACAGAGAAAGGTCTACAATTTTGTGCTTCTGAGAATGTAACATATATCCCATCTAAACTTGAATGATAAACTAAAATGAGCTTAAATCTTGGTAACTAGTTGACCTTGGAGCAAGAACCGAGAGCTCACATATCCCACACTGAAATCGACAATAGTTTTCCTGCGAATGGATTTCTTTCAGAAGATCGAATTGTTCATGAAGGAAGAAGAAAGTGATGAAGAAAAGCTTTGTTCTTGAGTTAATAAACAGGTATGAAGCTCTCCCTGTTAAATTAGTAAATGTATGGTTTTTATTTCACGACAGTTTAACTAAATTTAGCTGTTTCAATCACGAGAGACAACTCCACAGGACAAATGCCATATACATGTAGGGGAGAGAACTCTAAATATTCCAACCTAACACATATAATCAGCTAAACTTGATTCAGTTTTGGGGGACTGTGACCTTGACCTTTGACAAATTGATGTATGGCTCCTCTTCGCCATGCCACTAAGGTATTTGATACCATTCCATACATGTACCTTGAAACTAGAGATATCGCATGGACAACAAATGGTGATGGATGAATGGACAGAAGGCAACATCGCATTACATGACCTCGTCTTCGACAGGCATATGGAAATGGGACTATGATTTCCTGATTTTGGGCTCAGTGACCTTGACGTAAATTTTGGTACACAACACATCGTCTTCCGTCAATGTATCAATGGACACAAAAAAAATGATGAGTTTTATGAATTTCATGATTTTAGGGGCCACAGTGACCTTGACCTACATTTTGGTATGTGATACACGATGTCCCCCTAATGTATCTACTGACACAAAAAAAAAGAGTAATTTTCAAAGATTTCTTGATTCTGCAGTCACAGTGACCTTGACTATTGACCTTGACCTAAATTTTGGTACATGACAAACCATCTCCCCGTAATTTCTCAATGGGCTCAAAAATCATGATTTTTAACAATTTCACGATTTTGGGGTGTCAATGACCTTGACCTTTGACCTACATTTTGGTATGTGACGCATCGAGTACCCCTAATGTATCTACTGACACAAGGAATGTTATTTTTAATAACTTTCTGATTTTGGAGTCACAGTGACCTTTGACCTTGACTTAACTTTTGGTATGGGACACTTCATTTTCCCCTATTGAATCAAACTCACCAAAAATTTGTAATTTTTTATGATTTCCTGATTTTTAGGTCACACTGACCTTTGACCGTGATTCTAGTGTCACAGTGATCTTGACTATTGACCTGGATCTAAATTTTGGTACATGACAAAATGCCTACCCGTAATTTCTCAATGGATTAAAAAAATCATGATTTTTTAACAATTTTATGATTTTGGGGTCATAGTGACCTTGACCTTTGACCTTGACCTACATTTTGATATGTGACACATTGTGTCCTAATGTATCCGACACAAAAAAATTAAACATTTATAAACAATGTTACTATTTATAACCAAACCAAACCTGCTTTGATTTATGCCTTGATCTCCGTCAGAGATATACAATACAAACGTTAAACGCCAGTTTAAAACCAAAAGTTATCTCCCCTGAGGAGTTATCCTCCCCAGGGAGTCATCTCCCTTCAGGGGAGCTCTCCCTACTCTCTCCTGGGGAGTTATCCTCCCCCAGAGAGTAGTCTCCCTTTAGGGGAGCTCTCCTGCTCAGCCTGGATATAAAAGCCAGCTCCCAGTATACTCTTCCTCTTTCTCATTGTTTTTATAAACCGAGACCTGTGGTGTACAAGGCCGCGGAGTGAGGGGAAGGATGAGAGGGCCATTACATCAAAGCAGGTTTGGTTTGGTTATAAATAGTAACATTGTTTATAAATGTTTAATATTTATTGCCCAAACCGACACCTGC